>CARXXK010000005.1:13712808-13808992 GCA_949089665.1 Macrosiphum euphorbiae
TTTTAATATTATCATATTATATTGTATAAATATTATTATTACTATTATTATCACATACGACATAAATTCAAACTTATTACCATGAACTAATATTATATTATATCATTATTATCATCAATTTAAATGTAAAGGCTAAATCATAATTGTAAATATATTTGTAATAGCACCTGGTGTGCTGAAACATTTTAAGAGAATAAATAAAAAAAAAAAAATATATTATTATATACATAGTTCGTAATGCGTGTATATATCTTTATACCGAAAATATGTAGTTACAGCCCACAGGTAAATAGTATAAATAAATATACAGCCACACTGAAGAATATAAGTAAAAAAAAATGACCTGCCAAGTGCCAGTGTAATGGGTTACTTTTTAATAATATCATAGAATTATTATAATATACGCATTAAGTATTTAGTGCCAACCATTATACGATATTATACTTACATGCGTATAAACATGCACTACAGACTACAACAGGTGCGGAATTATATTTAAACGTGTGTAGTGTGTACACTATAATTTATGGAGCCATATGGAGGAGGTCGGTCGTGTCCCAGTTGACTTCGAGTCTGGCGGCGACGGTGCGCATAGGATTGTATATTGTACAGAATATACGGCAGTGATATATAGGTGTACGACGTGCATCGGCAAAAATGTAATAAAAAGGTTATAAAAAATATATATATTATATTATATATGACGAGTTTGTTCGCGTCTCCGGACCACAACAATAATATGAGAGTATATGCGCTGAGACAATGGCTCGGCGAGTGTAATACTGTATAATAGTATGACAATATTATCGTATATACATCGAAATACTATTATGTAAAAACAATAAGTTTATAATATACGACGCCACGTGCTCGAGACTCGTTACCTACCACCGATTTATTTATTGGTAAACGCGCAATTTCTCGACGGGTTTTTTTTTCGCATAACCGTTATACGTTCGTATCAAATATAAATATAACACGAGCGTGTGTGTTGTATACAATATACCACTCGGATACCTGTGTCCTATACTGGCCGCACTCCTATACACCTGTACCTTATGTTGGCGAGCGAGTAAAGTTTCTCAACGAGAGGTTTTCTAAAAATACGTTGACCTTTGGCCGAGTATTTGAACGCACTGCCATGCCAGCGAAAAGTACGGAGCAAATAATAATAATAAAATAAATAAACAAACAGTCGACGGTATATATGTACATACTACACACTACATTTAGAACTATAGAAGCATTTAATAGTGCCTACCTAGCATATATATTTATATAAAAACACGGTGTTACATAAGTGTGTGTACTGTGTACTATACGGTGGACACGGACCATGTGCGAGTAGGCGACAGACGTCGTAGTACTACGCATATTGTATTTTTTATTTATATACAGAATTACAATCGTGTCATTGTGGTCTCTTGTGCCCAGATTCTGTGTGGGGTGGGCGAGGGAAAATTGCGTGTATCAATACACGAACCCGACCCACTGGGGAAAGTACCAATAAGTCTACAATGGCAAATGTATAATAATTATTGGTATCTATTTCATATTTGTCAAAAACACAAATTAATAAAATAATCTTATAATGCTCAGTTTAATAGTGTCACATTATTTTGAAATCATAAAAAAATGACAATTGTTTACTGTTATGAATTATCGTTATCGTATTTTAAATTTTTACTTTTTGAATGACTACATAATTCATTTTAATTTCACGTTCCTGAGCAGGAAATTTCTCGGAGTATTTTGATGTCTAAAAATCGAATTTTGAACAGATTGCTAATTCATTACATCTTATAACTTATGTCTTATTGTCTTACATGTATTTAAACTTAATTTCAAGCTTAGATGAACAGCGAGCAACTACATCTTGCACGATCCCCTGAACCCCTGCCCACTCCACTCTAATCATCTTAAGTTTAAATTGACTCTGAAATGGATCAGCCTGTATACGTTTAAATAGTATCGCCGGCAGAGATAATAAAAGTAAATTATGAAAATGAAGAACGCGAAAATATCAAAAACGTGTTGGATATTTGGCATTTTCAGTATATAGTGTACCTACCTACCTATACAGTATTATACACATAGACATTTTCAGAATTTTATGCTAAAAATAATGGTACACACTAACCATTAGAAAAAAAACCGATGATAAAACTCAGCGTGTACTCGTACAGTGATTATTATAGGTATTACACAGATATTATATTACACGCAGTTATAAGCAAAATATTCTAAACAGAAAAATTGAAATTCGTCTGAAGAAACGTATATGATATCTTTCGTTAAAAGATCGCCTTGTAATTTGTATATAATATTATACTGCACATATAATAAAAAGAACATTATTATACGTTGGCGACGGCAGAGTTGTCTCGTCTATATAATATATATAATACCTATACATATAAATATTATATTATATATTAAACAGACGGTTTGTTATGATAATAATAATATGTATATCGCAGTATATAATTATATGTAATATTATTAAATATTGTATACTGTGACCCGTCGAGCAGTTGATATATAAACTTCAGCAGGGATTATAGATACCTCCCCCCAGCCAAAACCACCGAAACGTTTTCGAAATAATTTGTTCCCGACATGTCAATGTAACATTAATTAGAACACTATTCGTTTTAAGTATATTTATAATTTACTAGCTGTGTAACCAGACTTCACCCGGGAAAAACTGAACAAGCCTAAAAATATGCTGTGTTATATCGGTCTATCTCGGTTTTAATGCACCTACCTAAGTTCACGGGAAAATCAGCATATATGTGTACACTTTACCTATATCGCTTAATCCGACGTAGATGGGAAATCTACCTGTGGAACTTTGGATATAGCACTTGGCATACTTTCGGTTGAAACTACTCTTATATAAACTTTTCTGATATATTTAAGAACAATCCCTGAAACTTTCGTCAAAATCGGTGAAGTATTTTTTGATCTTATTTAAACTACAAAAACACGGACATTGCCTTTTGTTGCATACGTTTGAATAACAAATTTCCCATTTATATAATATATATTATTATTATAGGTTATAATTTAATGTGTTTAACTACACAATTTATTTTGCAATATTAATTTGAGATATAAACAATAAAAAACTTGATTTTTTACTTAAGAATCCACTGAATAGAAATAAAAACCCTCTTCTCGTTACGCGCCTGCAGTAATCGATGCAAAAAAATATATTGTTAAATAACTCCCCGAAATGCATCGATCGATGTTCGGAAAGCGTTTGCAGACGTTTGTATTATCGTTGTATGTAGTGTCAACTGACAACTGACATAATGACATATTGACATGACCTAAGTTTGGATGATTTTTTATGATTGTAAACATCACTTAGATAGAGCCATGAGAGACTGACTCATATACGGCTATAATCCCTCACCGGCTCACCACACCCAATTATACTATCATTTCGTTTTACGATCCATCCCGACAAATAATATTGATATAATTACATAATAATATGCACAAATATTCTTTATCCTAAAAAAAATCCTACAACCCTCGACCCCTACATACTAGAAGTATGCCACGAATAAGTAATTACCTATACTGTACACATAACTGATGCAGACTGCTATAGGACAACATGATATCCCTCTCTATAGTATGTAATATTAATATTTAACTTGCACACTTGACGTTTCTTTATAATGAAAATAATAAAAAATCATGCCTAATCTGTACTCATTTATTATCTTTTTATGCATTCATCATACTGGTACATATTATACACTATTATGTATACTCTAATACTCTATTATTGGCTACTGCATAATATATTATAATAATATCAAATATGTGATATAGGTAGCACGACCTAGATTAACTTTAGAACCTCTGCTGAAGTGCTGACTAGTTACAATGAGCTAAAAAATTGAGATTTGCTAAATAGGTACTACTACGTAATGCTTACTGATCCTTACATTATTTGACTGGGTATTATATACATGTGTGTGTGTATGTATACATTATATAGGACTGTACGTATAATATATAATAATATTATGTTAGGTCAAATCCCTAAATATGAACGTTTTCCCATTGATGGTTATAAACTTGTAAAATATAGGCAATACCCTAAATCCACAGGTAGATTTTGATCAAATGTGATCTGTATAATGTATAATACAGTATGTACTATGTATACCGATTGCCGGATAACATACGAGTTGAGTCCGGTATATTTTTTTTAGTACCTACTTGTCGCGTGGCTGGTGATAAAATATATCGTTATTCGTTTCGAATTTTCGATGGTAATATAATTCGTTATTTTTGGTGTATCAGGTATCTACTTGGCAACTTATACAAAATTACCATGGTTGGGTCGAATACTTCTTCAACAGATAATATTATGAACGATGAATCATGAAGAAAAAGAAAATGAAACAGAAAAAAAAACGGTTTTTTATAAAATATAGGTTTAAGTTTCGATTTCATTAAATTTTGAAAGACGAAGTTAGTGGAGTTGTAAAAACTCATTGTAAGTAGGTATATATGTTTTAATTATCCCCTAAAAATTTAATTTTACCAAATTCCAATGAACATACTCATGGAATGTGTGACAACAAATGATTAGTTGAAAAAAAATTAGTAAGATGAAATAACTCAACAATATTTAAGCGACTCGATTGACAATTCGGACACATCAAAAATATTTATGAGACTCAATTCGATATTTCCGGGTATACCATATAGTATGCCTATAATAGTATAATATCACTGTTATAAATTTATATTTGCATGTAAAACGATTATGTAAAAAAAAAAACCTTGAAGGTATAAAACTATACAGACATACAGTAATCAAAGTATATTAGATTACCTACGTCCTACCTGCATATGCTGCAGTAATGTCTATAGATACATATACTCTATTATTATGTATTAGCTCTCAGGGGAAATTATTTTAACACATATAAATAAGCTCCACCATTTAAATTTAAAAAATAAAATAAAAAGTTAATTTCACATAACCACATGTCGTGTCAAATTCGGTTTGTGATCGACTGAATTCATTAGTGTTTGAAAAGTAACGAAAAAACGTAATACATGTTATTATATAATATATATTATATACCTATAGTTTATTCTCAAGATAATCGTTTGTCGAGGGACTTGGCTGATTTAACTGTAATTTTAAAATAATACATATTATTATAAGGACATTGTGTATGTTAGGTGAGTTTATAATACGTATAATTATAGAGCGAACACCAAATAAGACTATATCTTCATACTATGTCCAAGTATTATATGTTTATTTCGTTCCATATTATCTGAAACGCTTTGTTTATAAACAATTTAAATATATTAGTGTATTACTTATAATCTAAACTTATACATTTCATTATCCAGATTGATAAGAATGTAGGTCAATATTGTAACTTGTGTGTGTCATTCCGAACACCTGAAAAATATTTTATCCTATAAGACGTAAATGTTGTTATCGTAAATAAAACTAAACGATTCATCTGCATGGCCGCATGATGTTTAAATATATATTATCTCTGGCGCCAGTGGTAGATAGGTAACTGGAATTATGGTTGAAATTATTATAGTCCGAATTATATTATGTCTATATTTTTATAGTTTATTACAATATATATCTATATGGCAATGACTAACGAGTACATATAATGACTCATGAGTAATGTGTTATAATTTTTATATTTATATAGTTATAATAATATCAACTTTTTTTTTCTAACTTAACAGTATTAACACACCTTGGTCTGCGATTTGTGATGAATGTTTAAACAATCAGTTTTAAAACATAAAAACAACATACATATTAGGTAGGTACATATTTAGATAATATGTGAATGTAAATATTATTATGCATACTTAAATGGTAAACATTTTCATATCGACACACATGTATTATAATATTGAATAACGAATAATTATTATTTGATACAGGTATATATTATTATTTGATTTACACTGCAGCAAAACGTACAATATATTTATCGTTATGTTGAAATAATTTTTAAAAAACTATGACTCAGTGTGAAACACATAAAACGTATCTAATAAAATACCTTTGCAATTCTATATTATTTGAACAAGATACTGAATTTATCGATCACAGGATACTACACGAAGTTAACTTTCAAAATAATAGCATAGGTGTCTATCTGAGACTATCTCTTTTAAAATGGTATTCGGTCAAAAAGTCCAGGGATAAAAAGTCCGTTTTGAAAAATGTTGGACATAAAGTCCCAGTACATTTTTAATTTTCAGACGAAAATTCTGTAAACACAAAATATTGTATTACATTACCATATATAATTATATAAATAATAGTTAATAATATAATATACTATATGTCTATATAGGTAGGTATAGGGGGACGGAATGGTGGTCACTAGCCGAGTGCAGCTTACCTCCCGGAGCTTCTGTGTATGGCCGACTTCGACGTCCTCCCTCCGGACCCAGAAGAAAAAAACATTTTGCTGGCCAACATATTTCGCTCGATCACTGGACTCGGACAACCGACCCTCGGTCCGTCAAACAGCTGGCCGCCGCACCGAAGTCCAAGAACACGCACCAGGAAGGCGAAAGGCCAGTATAGCACAAGAAATTACGAGAACTCGAGACCTGGAGCCCAGCCAGCCGGGTCGAGAAGTCCGGACCAACAACACTCATAGCCATACGCAATTTGTGTCTTGTGTTTTCTATTTTGACTGTAAGCCACCCCGGACGCATATAGTCTGCCAGGTCGAGGGGCATAAGCCATATATGTAATTAGTTGTTTTTGTCAATAAAGCCGGGGAGCTTTAATGCAATTCACGGTTCTCTCCCCGGTCCTCGATAATACGGAAAAAAGGGGGGGGAGGAGTGGCCGAGCGGACTAAGGCGTCGGTTGCTACACGAATCGTCGCCAGATCGAATCCCAGTCACAGGCAGCACTTCTCTCCGAGCAGACATCTGTCTAGACTTCTAGAGAGAGAGGCCGCCATCCCCCGACAGCATGGCAGAAACCTACGGGTGAACAATTGAAATTCTGAGAAACCCCAAAAACACACGTGCTTAACAAAACCTACATTACCCTCCGCCACAGTTTTAACAACAAGCCAATGGCCATAGTTTCCGGGCTTAACTCAATAAAAAAAAAAAAAAAAAATAGGTGGGTATATAGGTAATTTATAATTAATATTAACTTAAAAATGCAGTTATTACATTTTTATACAATATTAATATATGATATATTTATATTTTATTACAATTCCTTATACCTACTTATTATTTAAAATAACGGTCAATATAATTATTATTATTATTGTATACCGTAAGGTGATCGATGTTTGTATGAATGTATAATAGAATATTTTGTGTTTTCGGACATTTTGTCTAATAATAAAAAAGTGAGTGCTGTCATGAGACATCCGGTAGAAACGAAGTTTCTTTTCCAACAAATAGTATAGATTATAAATACATTTTGGTGGAACCATTCAAAATAAAAGCAAATGTGAAAAATAAATGAAATTTCGAAATTTTAAAATATTCAAGCTAAATTTTTAGAGGTTGGCGGGGTGAAATTGGGAAAAATGGAATGACCAATTCCAAGTAGACATAATAACGAATTAAAATCGGTTTTAAAAAATATTATCACGTTACTACGTCGATTAGTATGATGGAATGAAAATTGGATGTTTTGGCTAAAATAACTGTTTAATATATTTAAAAAAAATAGTATTTCATTAGGAAAGTTTTTTCCCGACTAGCCCCGCGTCGTGCCATAAAAAACTTCGTTTCAAAAATCTAAAATACAATGATGGGTGAGAGTGCGAGACCTATAGAAATAATTTGTAGGAATACAGTCGTTGCTATTATATCTGCCCGATGATACGTCGCATGAAATATGAATTAGGTACTAACATAGGCGTGCGCACGGGGTGTGCAGGGTGTGCAGCGGCACACCCTGCAAAAATGTGTGCCTACTTTAAATTGTTGATGAAACATTGTTTAATTATTTAAAACTGATTATTGAGAGTTGGTATAATTTATTCTGTATCATATTATATATAATATATAACATTATTATGTATAATACACAATTGTCAATTACACAAATAATAATCCGTTCATCGGGATAATAACGCAATACCTAATATCGATTGTAGTATTATTTGGTATTATGTTCATGACCGTGGTCAAAGATTTAACTACGAATTTTGGTACTAGAATTTTTGATTGATAGTTTTTCCCTCCAATTTTTTGTGTTTATCACTTTTCAGTTATCTGGTTTTCAATTAATAAAATAATAACGATTAATATCATAGACATGTCAATTTTATTCTGTGCTGTGATTAATATACTGAATGTCTGAATCTTAATTCTTAAATCGTAATATTTGAAATTATATTATAATTGATATGGCTTCAAAAAAACAAAATACATTGTTGAATTTTTGTTGAAATTATTGATGAGTTTAAAACACTAACACCAATACAAAGAAGATTACCATTATAAAATATAAATGTAAATTGTAAATGCTAGTTGTATAATAATATGTAATATGACTATAATATGTAAACTAATAATCGTTTTATTTTAAAATTAAAATTAATTATTATATTGAGACAGTATTTATCTTACTGAATTGCAGTAGGCCAAGTAACCCCTACTAGAATAATTCTGCACACCCTGTGAAAAATTCCTGCGCACGCCTATGATTACTAATCCCATAAACAATTAATAAATTACAGTAAGTACGTATTCACCTTCAAAGTTCAAGTCCCAAATAAAAAAGTCCCGTAGAAATTGAAAACTAAAACCTGACTATAATACGTTTTTACCACATTTCTCGTTTGTAATATAATAAAATACATTGGGATTGCTAAATACGCAATTTACGTGACAACGTAAACCAGTTTCTCATTAATAATTCGTTACCTATCGTGCTGTGGGTTTGTGCTTTATGTTTAGTGTTTTTTTGGTATATGCCTATTAATCAAATTCAAATTATGATACACCAAAAGTAGATGTCCGAGGTCCAATGCTTAAGATTTCGGCAATAATTTATCTATACTGTTGTATTATTATATACTATTATAATAGTTGTTATTATAATATACTGTTATAATAGTTATTATTACATTGTTAAATTATTCATTCGCGATGAATTTGATAGTTGAAAGGATTTTGCAACACTCGAGGCAATTCAAAATATGATTTATCCACTAGCAGGTTATTATAAAATGTAAATAAACCTGACAGTACTATAATTACAAATTTAATAATTTATACACGATTAAAAAATATAATTTTAACTTTTTACAATGCTTTATGTTCGTTATTGTTTTAATTTTCGATTAACTTTTTTTTAACTAAGCAAAATTTAGAAAACGTACCCGTACACAATTATTCACTGGTCGCTGGTGTAGGTATAATAGAATTAAATTATAAAGTATTTAGTAGTTAGTACCTACATAAATATTAGTTGCGACCAAACCTTAGGGGCTCAGCGAGTACATTTTTTCGATGTAATGCAAGATGGGTTAGGTTAGGTTTATACTTAATCTATGCACATAATTGTTTTGGACGTTATAAACCACGTATACTGTACCTGCAGCTGGGCTGACGGGATCTGTGCCGACGGTATCAGTTTATATAATATTGTGGTAACTGGTACCTAGTTCAATAGTGAATAGTTGTACCTACCTACACTTCTACAGTAGTCTATTAGTCTGCAGTAGGTATAGTAAGTAGTATTTAATATAGGTAGGTCGTAGGCAGTCTTGTTAAGTATTCGAATACTTGTATTTAAATATTTTTTTTATATTTCAAATACTTTTCAACCAATGTATTTTAAATACTTAAAAAATACTTTTTGTTTGTATTTTTATTCTAGAGTACTAAATACTTTTTTTCCTTCTCATAGTCTACTCCAAATTCCAATTACTAATAATTCGGAATGTACTATTTTAAACTTTGTTTATAGTATTTAAAATATTATTTTAAAATCGTTCTAACTTCTGATAATTTATAAATAAGGTTTCTCCAAAATACAAGCAGATAACAGAGTGACTGAACACTGAAACCCCTTTCGGCTTCTCACTCCCATATTATACCATGGCATACAAGACCAGTAGCGTATCCAGAATACTGACCACCACTGGGTAGTAGTTTATAATTTGAATATAAGATATCGGTATTAATTCCGGTATTAATGTTGTTGAATTTTTTTTTTTTATCATATTTATTTTAATATGTAAAATACTAAAATCTGTATAAAATATTTTTAAAATAAGCACAATAGATGGAGGGATACATAAGAGGGTTTGGTTGGCTTGATTAAAGAAAATATTCAATAATAGTACTTCATGACATGAGTAGTAGTGATTATAGTCGATTAGTCTTTGAATTGATTGAATTATTGATTATTAATTATTCATTTATTGATTTTAAAATAAAGTATTTTTGTAAGTATTTTGAATACTTTTAAAAGAAAGTATTTGAATACGTATTTTAAATACAAATTACACCAAGTATTTAAATACGTATTCTGAATACATTTGAAAAGTATTCTTAATAAAACTGGTCGTAGGTCAGTTACTTAGTAGTTAGTACTCACTTTTATTAGTATTATTAGGTACTGTACTTCTTTCAGTGCATCGCACAGATAAATCACGCCTTTATAAAATATATTCGTTATTCAATATAATATAATACAAAGGGTGTGTCAACTGTCCAAGAAATGTATAATTCTCTTGTAAACATGAAATTTATATCATTATTAGTTAAAAATATATGTATATAGATTCACTTTTTTTTCATCTAAAAATATACCTAGGTAGGTAGATATTATTAGTCATTATAAAATATATCGATGTACAATATACCTAACCTTTTTTTTAATATCACAAAAACTGATGATTATATTGCTATATGCGGTTACCTTACTGAATTTTTATGAGTTTTGGAACTGGACTTCTGAAGCATACCGCGGCGCATACCTAGAACTATTGAAAACAAAAATGATCTATACGAAATACGCTACGATTGGGTTATTGAGTTTTAAAGTAATAAGTAATCGTCATAATACTTCTTACAGATTTAAATTACCTAAATCAACAAATAAATTAATATAATCATAATTACCTAGGGATGTATTTACTGTAATTTTTGTTTCCAATTATTATTAGCATTAGCCTCCAGCGCAATAGCCATATTATATTATAATATTGAGAATATAGGCCATACATGGGCCCAAAATCTAGAAACGAGTATGTAGTGGTCCAGTGGGCATTTTCCCAATTTTATTTCAGTCCAGACCACCGTTTATCATATACCTAATACCTATATTACATTATACTATTAAGGGTATCATGCGTTCAAAGCACGTGCGACCCTTATTATATATTAAATACTGCACGTTTGTATCATTCCTATACCGTCCTACCTACCTGCCCACGGCAATATAAATAATTAGGTATAATGGAAAGAAAAAGGTTATGTCGGTACTTTTTCGGCAATCGGTCCGAACGCGCCGAATGTTCAATAATGGAAATACGAAACGAAATCGCATGCACGTAATTTATTATAAATTTATTCGCACGACGCCCCCGCAATTCGGATAGGTGTGCACGTCACATTAGCCAGCCGAAAAATAAAATATACAATCTCGCGTTGTACCTACAATATTGGCGTGTGCATACGCGAGGAGGCGCGTCAAACAGCGGGCTCATTATAATATGTACGTCTGTATAACATAATATAAAGTATACACGCCCGACCGGTGGAGATGAGGTATAGGTTTTAATGTTCGTGTGATATTATAATATTATTGTGTATACGCAAAACTATGATAATATAATATAGGTACGCGAATGGTGAGTGCATAATAACATAGGTAATAATATAAGTTACAAGTCAAAAAACTATATAATACTTCTCCCACGACCCACGCCCGACTAAAAATCAATGGCACCTATGCCAATATACCTACTTGTCACTTGACAACAATTTAAATCTCTAAAAATGAAACATGAATTAGTGATTTATGAGAAAATACAACCCCTCCCCAGATTGTACTTCTCACCAATATTAAACATTTGGATTATAGGTATAGTATAATATTACAATAGTATAAGTAGTTGCTTAAAATCTCGTACGAGTTTTTCCTCATATCTGGAAAGGAGGACAAATTACTCCGGGACTAGTTATTTGATATAATGATATATAGCACGGACTAAGATATACAGGACTGGACACGAGATGAATATTGTGGTTACGAAATGTTTTACAACAGGCGGAGTTCGGGGGGATATTTTCCTTTTAGCATTACTAGCGCCGTCTTAGTGGATACTTATGGAACTAGAAATTTGTATGATGTGTTCTAGTTCCATAGGTATCCACTAGGACGGCGCTAGTAATGCTACAAGGAAAATATCCCCCCGAACACTACCTGTTGTAAAACATTTCGTAGTCAACCCCCCCACACCCTCCAACCTTGTCGTGTCCAGTCCTGTATATCTTAGTCCGTGATATATAGGTATCTAATATCATAGATACAATATGTATACTCAAGAATGTCATCATAATCTATTTTCTTTAATTTATTAATATCTAAAATCTCCCTATTTGTATTATATCCCACGTCTATAATTATTTACATGTCCAGTCATAAATATTTTTTCTAGTTGGGTACCTAATAATTAATATGATTGAATTTAACATAATTCATCGACAAATTATTAAATTATTAACGCCTATATAGTATCGTAATTCGTAGTATCAGCTAAACCCAGAGGTGGACTGGCCCGGAGGGCAAGGCGGAGAAGTCCACCTGGGCCGGTAACCATAAAAAAGTATAAATTATAGAAAATGAAAAAATAAACATTGGGTGAAAATGTCAAGTATCTAAGGTTATTCGTTTTTGAATTACAACAAAATAAAACAATCATTCGATGAGAATTCTTTAATATACGGCTGCAAATGATATACGGCTGCATGTCAAAAAATGTTAATTTCAAACGCTCATAAAAAGTTTATTTGACTTTTAACTTTTAAGTAAACTTTTTTTTGTGATAAAGGTAGGTAAACGTAAATGTATGAAGAATCTTGTGTTAAATTTACAAAACTTAGATATAAATAGAAAATTGCTTATACATTTCTAACTCAAAATAGTTTGAACATTTGTATGATTTTATTCTAATACTTCAGGCGCCAATTAAATTTTAATAAATACTAAACAAATATAATATATTTTTGAAAGTAGAAACTATAGGTAGGTACCTATACAAATTGTTATGATTTTCTGGTGGTGCAAAAATATGAACTCGCACCACCCGATTGGGGCCACTGCAAATAGATATATATTATGAAAACTATTAAAGCACGCCGCCCCGGCAGTTCGGATAGGTCTGCACGTCAAATTAGCCACCAGCACGATTAAAGATATACCTTAAGAGGACGCTACACCCGCATGTGTTGTCTCCGTCTTACACACGTACGACATAGACAAAACGCGTTTAGGCAGTCTGAGTATAACTTGCTCAATTTTGGTTCTAGAGTAAAAATGCCTATTATGAAATTGAATTGTGATAATATTTCTAAGGGCAAGACGCTGCGGTTTTTCCATTATACCCAATATAACGTTCATTATATCGTTTAGAAATAGAAAAAATTTCACCGTTTTTAAAATACCTTTGACTTTTAAAAAATTAAATTTTTTAAAAAAACCGCAGCGTCTTGCCCTTAGAAATATTATCACAATTCAATTTCATAATAGGTATTTTTACTCTAGAACCAAAATTGAGCGAGTTATACTCAGACTGCCTAAACACGTTTTGTCTATGTCGTACGTGTGTAAGACGGAGACAACACATGCGGGTGTAGCGTCCTCTTAAGAGGACGTGTCACCCAAAGCTGTACGCATGCAACGACCGAGAGGATGCGCTGTTAGGTGTTTTCACGATCCGCAAGCGCGCGGCGTTTAAGTCACGCCTACTATTCGCAACCGGCCGACGGCGGCGACGAGTGCTCGTTCGGGACTTCGGGAGCGCCGTTTATTTGTCTATGAACCTTTGTCCAGTACCATTCGTATCATTATATAATTCATTATACGCAAATGCCGCCGTAATATTTTCAATACCCTCGCGTACCTACGAACTACAGATTATAAATTAAGATACTGTTTACTTAAATTTATGTCCCAACATGTAGACCGTAGAAACTGTATTATAACATAGCTTGATTTGAAGTTATTGAATTATTACTTATTTAAATATAATACTTATAGTAAAATCTAATAAATGGTAAATAAAATAAATACAGCGCAATTAAATTAATATTAATTTACCGTGTATTATTTTTTAAGTTCAACTGTTAATGTTATATTAAAATATGATAATAAGTAATTACAAATATTTATTTAAATTAATAATATGTTTGTAGTAGGTATACCTATTACAGTATTACCTAACGTATACCTAATATAGTAATATAATAATTATAGGTAATCTACTCGTAATGATAATAATAATACTCTAAAATCTTTATTTATCATTCTGTAATTTTTAGATATCGGGTACATTGACTGAGAAAAATAACTAATTTAAAATGTATAGTTGTAAAATATAATGATAACAAATTGTAACATAAATGTATTAAAAAATTATTTCTACAAGTAACTGTTAGTTTAAAATTACCTACTATACAAACTACTATATTATAAGTATTACACAATCCAATGAATTACAGTTTATCGAATGGATAAAATCAATAAATAGATTTAGTATGTGACCTATATTATTTATCACCACATTTATATTTAAAAAAGAAATTATAATCATATTACCTATATTAATATAATAAAAGGGTAACGCGCAACAATTTCCTATTATTTAACCATGAAAAAAATTAATATTAGTTCAACAAGTATAATATAATTTATAGTTTTCTTTTTTTCTTTTTTTTTTGTGTCTGGGTACACGATAAGTAGTAGAAATAATGCTTCGATTTTCAACTTCAGTATCTTGTTCGATTGGAAAGTGAATATCGTTGGTGCATTGGGAGGTCAAAATTTAAAATGCTCAGTAATTTTCAAAAGCACCGGGAAAAACAACATAAAAATTAAGGAAATACGGGAATTTTTACGCAAAATCGATTTTTCACAAAATTGAATTTAGTTTTTGGTGTAACTTTAAAAAAAATGACCTTTGGTACATGAAATTTTCACTGGTTGTTTATATTTGCATTTTCTATATACGATAACATTTTCAAAATATTTTGATTTATTTTGAACTGTTTAGGGACATTTTCATTTTCCATTTTTTTTGTTTTTTTTCTAGAAATATCAATAAAATTTTATTTGTTGGTTAAAAAAGCTTGAAAATTTAATACAAGGCTCCTAGTATATTTTTTCAAAGGCAGATGAAAAATATTAAAAATCCTTAGTCACAGTTTTTTTTTATAAGCAATTAAAGTTCAAAAATTGACAAAATATCGAAAAATCACTAAAATTAGCAAATTATTTTGAGTTAGAAATTCGTAAAAATTTTTCTTTTTAAATCTAAGATTTGAAAATGTAATACAAGATTCCTTATAAGATTATCTACCCTTATCAAAAAAAAAATGTATATAAGAAAGTCAAATTAAATTTTTAAGAGCGTTTGAAATTCAAATTTTTACAACATTGAATATTCACTCGATTTCTCATGTAGCGATTTCCTTATTTTGTTGTAATTCAAAAACGAATAACTTTAGATACATGAAAATTTCACTGAATATTTATATTAGCATTTCCTATACACCATACAATTTTGAAAATATTTTGACTCTTTTTGAGCTGTTTATGGACATTTACATCTTTCAATTTTTTTTAGTTTTTTTTCTATAAATATCAATAAAATTTTATCTATTGGGCCAAAAAGTGTAAAAAATTAATACAAGTCTCCTGATATATTGTTACAAGAGCAGTTGAAAAATATTAAAAATACATAGGCACAGTTTTTTTTTATAAGCATTTAAAGATCGAATTTTGACAAAATTTATCAAAATCTCGAAAATTATAAATCATTGTAATTAATAAATTATAAAATGTTCAGTTTTTATAGCTTAGGATTGCAAATTTAAAACAAAGGTTCTCATAAATAGTGCATACTGTAACCAAAAAATCTAAAAAATATATGAACACAGTTATTTTTTACAGAAATTTTAAATTCAAATTTGGACGAAATTACATATTAAAAAACCTAGAATAACTATTTTAGTTATTTTGTTGTGATTGAATAATGTTATTCGTGAGTACTTGAAACTTCTAAAGTGTGCTAATGTGCTATTATATATCTATGATAGTATCACGGTATGTTGTTGATGTATAACGCGTTATCAGCACCTAATGGATATTGTGATATGATTAATTTGGAATTTATTATAGGTACCTACTACCTATTATAGGTCAATTTTTTTTCTAATACCATAGATATGTATACAATATTATGTCTTATACCTAGACTGACATACCATCTCCGCTCAGAATCGTTTTTCTTATACAAAGATATTATATCATTGAATTCAAATTTAATACTATCCATTATACAGTGACAGACTTGTAACCTACTGTACAGCAGAGCGACACCCACTGGCCACTTGCCCACCTTTTTTATGTTTCCCTTTCTCATTGAAATTTAATTTGCCGTTAATTTTTAGCAATTTTATCTAGGTACCTACGCATTCCAATATTAGATTTTTAATAGTAGGTAAACCACAGAATAAGACAAAAAAATAACTATACAAAAAAACATAAGTAACTAATTTATAAGTTATAACTTAGGTCTTAGGTACTATCTACCTAGAATCTTCCATGATACCTAGTAGGTACCTACCTACTTAGTTAAAAACGTTTATTTTTCTTTATTTAAAATGATAAAATATAGGTAAAAAAAAACGTATGCATATGTGAATTTAAAAAATAAATAGTAATAAAATGTATCATTTTTTAGAAATCTTTCTCTTTAGATAAAAAATTAATTTTTTGTTTATTTTATCTGAGATAATTTTGCCGCCCCTTAAAACCGGCCCTGCGTATGCTTCAACAAATTTTTGGCTATGATTCCTATACACATATAATAATATTAAAACAATTACCCACATAATAATAATAATAATAAATTAATACTATTCATACATTATAAATACTGAAAAATAATTCATAATGAAATATTTTATTTATTTTATTATTGTGCCTATACACCTTTAATATACAAATTATTTCAATTTTTAATTTACTCATAGCTAATACGATATACCAAAATATAAAAATGTGAAATGTGAAATATAAGTTTTGGTAGTATTTATTTAATTTTAATTTGAAAGCGTTATTGTAAAAAACTCAAAATTTCAATTAAATTCTAATTCATGCCATAATAATATTATAAAATTAAAATTAATTAATTAAACTCACTGTAGGTACTTTTTAAATAATGTACCTGGACTTTTGGTTGTTATCTTTTTGTGAAGCTCTCGTATATAATTGCCACCTGTATTAAATGATACTACAGCAGTACAGCAGTATATATTCTAGTGGTGTACGACTGTTTTTGAGAAAAATTAATTCGTTTACCGCCTATGTGCTTATTAATGACACTATTAAACTGTTCGCAGATGTTGTTATCAACATCAAGTAATAAACTTTTTGCATTATCAGCAACACGTCTAAGTGCAGTTGTCATTTCTTTCATCAAACCACTTTGCATTACTTCGTCGATCAAATTCAGTTCGTATAACTTTCTTCCAGTGGAAAAATATCGGGCACAATTAGAGTGTTTGGCGTTTGCCAAATATATGGTATGGACTATTTAAAATATCCTTTCGCAAATTATATTCAATTTATAATATGTACCACTTTACCTGGTTGTGACTTGTGGCTTAGATTGTCTACATTGAATGATTTCTGTTAATTGTTATAAATGGTTTTTTGAGTACCTACCTATTTCTTTTTTTATCATACCCAAATTGTTCGATAATTCAAGTAATACGGCCTATTTAAATAGTTTACAGCAAAACTACCTATTATAAAAGTTTTAGAGAAGAATTTTTTCAACAATTGAAATAAGCTCGATTTTTTATATTTTTATTAATAAGTTAAATAATTAATCGATAAAAAGTAAAAAAAAAAATGTTAATTTACCATGCGATATTGGACGATTGGAATACGATATCAAAAATCGGATTTATTACGATTGTTAAAAAAAAATTCTCCTCTACCACTTTTATAATAGGTATTTTTACTGTAAACCTCTTCAATAATCCGTATTAATTGAAGAACAAAAGTAGTTTTTATTTGTATAAAATTCGGATAAGAAGAGTTTGGCCTAGTGAACAAAATATGGTTTCGTAATTCAAGTAATACGGCTTATTGAAGCAGTTTACAGTAAAAATACCTATTATAAAAGTTGGAGAGAAGAATTTTTTTAATAATCGAAATAAGCCCGATTTTTTATATTTTTATTAATGAGTTAAATAATTAATCGATAAAAAGTAAAAAAAAAAAATTGTTAATTTATCATGCGATATTGGACGATTGGAATACGATATCAAAAATCGGATTCCTTACGATTGTTAAAAAAATTCTCCTCTACAATTTTTATAATAGGTATTTTTATTGCAAACCGCTTCAATAAGCCGTATTACACTATTACCTACTTGAAGAACAAAAGTATAGTTTTTATTTGTATAAAATTCGGATACGAATACAAAATATAAAATCGAACCAAATTAAATAATATTTTGTCACAAATATAATAATCATTTTCTTATCTGGTTATTTATAAACTATGAACGGGCGGTCGGCTGCGATAGAGAACCTGTTTTGACTTGGTGCGGTACCGCCGTTAATGCGCGCGGGGTGGTGGTATGCACAGCTAGTATCGAACGCTGCCACTGACTACGGGCGCAGCACTTGCCGAGCGTAATTTTCTGCAGTTTTCTTATAAAACATACTTTGCGCGTTCCAATAATATGGGTTACTGAGTGGTTTAATCGTAAAAACACCTATGAACAAAATTGTAGAGGAGAATTTTATCTGGTTCCGTAAGAAGCCCGATTTTTGATATCTTTAAAACATCATGAAATATATCATGATTAATAATACACTTTTTTTCATTTTCCGGAAGTTAATTTTAGGACTTAGAAATGAAAATTTCAAAAATCGGGCTTCTTACGGAACCAGATAAAATTCTCCTCTACAATTTTGTTCATAGGTGTTTTTATGATAAAACCACTCAGTAACCCATATTATTGGAACGCGCAAACATGTTTTTAAAGGAATTTTTCGAGTGATTTTTTTGGGTGACACGTCCTCTTAAAGATCCACCAGAAAAATAAAAATATTATAAAATTTCTCGTAGAGCGGACAGGTACCTATAATATTGGCGTGTAAACATAGGTGAGGAGGCGCGTCACGTGCGTCAAATAGCCAGATCATTATTATAATATACGCCTATATATAACGCATACACGCCCGACCGGTGGAGATGAGGTACCTATAGGTTTTAATGTTCGTGTGATATTATAATAATATTATTGTGTACACGCACAACTATATGGCTAGTGCATAATATAATACTATTTTATGCGTGCGAATGTTATATGGGAAAACCGTCCCAGACGCGTAGTTGGTCATTACTATTTAAGTACCGGCATCGCATATGTTCGCATCACGCGGTCGTAATTATTAAAACAATAATAATATTATTATTATTACTAATGTATATTCTGTTCCGTGTGGTACGCACAAGATGGGTACGGCGCGGCTAGAAAACCACGACAATGATCGGAATAAACAATGAATGGCACCTATGTCTATAATATAGTCGAAAGCCAAAAAATACTGACAGAATGTTTCAAACGGATAGCCGGATAATAATAGGATATAAATGATATTATAATAATATATTCGTATTTAATTATACATTATACTTGCGAGTTGCGATCATATTCTTAATTTGCGTATACTCGGCACACGGTCATCACACCGTCGCCCGTATATACTGGACGATTATTTCCACAGGAAACTCTCATTACCTCGAAAAGTGTAAACATTTAAAACGTTATATTTCTAACGCGGTTTGAATTTATAGCAAAAAAAACAATACCATACTGAAAAATTTACATTTTTAAGTGTTTAGTTTTATGACGATACAGTTTTTAATTCTAAATGTTAGATATTTTTTTTTAACCCTAGTTACCCCTGTTCTCGATTATGACACCTTAAAAGCGACTAATCTCCGGTTTTCCACATAGGAAGTTTTATCAATAGAATTGGATAAGTTGATTTCAAAGTATTTTTGATTTTTTTTCTAAACGTTTTTCCATGCTGAATATTATGATAAAATAAACAATTTACTGTTTTAGTAATAACAAATCGTAAAAAGTCCATTGACTCTAAAATAGTGGAACATTTGTTAATCGCCCACCCTTTCAATGGGTTATTTTACTTACCTACGCAACAGTCAATTCAAACAATCAAAAATAAAAACAAGTTTTTGAAATTATTATTTAGTCTACACTTATGGATTTTTTAACGTCAAAAAAATTATTTTGATAATATGCTTATACATATATTATATTATATGATTGCATTCAAGTCTAAAATAGAAAATGTTATCAAGGGCGTAACTGAAAGCAAATTTCGGGGAGGGGGGCAAATTTTTTTAGTATAGATACTGGACATTTATCATTTTTACGCTCATGCCTCATAATATTAAAAATTCTTTATTCTCGATATTACTGCTTTAACAAAAATATAAAATTATTCTTAGTACAATAATAGCCAATAAACAATATTCACTGTTGGAAAATATCGAAGGGGGTCTGGACTTGATGTCTTGATTTAAGGGATTATAGGATGTCGTCACACCGAGATTGTTGTGCACTTGTGCCACGTGTTTTCCTCGAAGATCTATCTCGAACAATCGGATCAATCATAAACGACGGAGCTGAAGCACCAGCATAAAAATCATAAAAACACAAATACAATTCAATGATGAGAAATCGATGACTTTTTAAAAATTATGTAAATACATTATACAGTGACAAATTTGCAGTGACAAAAACCTAGCACGGGCCACGAAAATATCGTTTTTGTTGATTTGTTCAGACTTCCGTTTCCGTGACTCCTAACCACACTGGGACAACCAGTTATCAGTAAACGATGAAAAAAAAAACACAATAGATATTTTTGTACTTTACAATAATTTGAGAAAAATTTTATTTAAGAAAAAAAAAATACATGATAATATAACTACATAAGTATTGATATACGCGATTATGAAATAAATGTTCAAATAACGTCTTGGTACAATGTCATATTATGTATCAAACAATTAATAATATAAGGTTAAACGTTAAACCGTTTAATAGTTAAAGTATTTATTATAGTGATAATATCATAATATAGTATATACCTATTATGATACTACAATTATATGATAAAAATTATTTTAGTGATATTATGACGTCATCGCGGTACACGATAAACACATTGTTAAGTGCGAGTACGATTTATGGCAATCGTATACCAAACAATTATAAATACGATCATTTATGATAGCATGTATAGCAGGTATACTAATATTATGTTCTATGGCAAATGCGAATAATATACAGACGTGCATATCCCGTATGTACTCTGAGACAGTTAAGGCATAAACTGTATACTGGCCAAAGAAAAAACGATTTTGTTTTATACAAATTGTTTTTGTTTTTATTTTTAAAAACATTGAGAACGTTATTGTATTAATTTTCGTAGACATAAATCTCAAACAACAATAGCTGATGAGATATCGCGAATAAATCGTACACGCACATAAACTACGTCATGTTGTACGGCATTGACGACGAAATAATAATATATACAATGGCTCGTTTTTGACGGAGGGAGAGTGGTGGGATTATTATAAGCACGCGTACATTACCGAGTACATGGGTGGGCGGTACGCACAACAATTTTTTTTCACGTTTTTAACAAGTACAAAACGGGTCCCGTATTATGTTTATATTTTTAATATGTATTGGATACGGGCGTGTACTCGTGGTAATAAATTACATTTAGAAATGTGACCGCAACAAATGGGTATTGGTCAACTGAAAGAAAAACTTTAAAAAATATTACAGAAGCTAATAAAAACCTTATAAAAATAGTATGATATAAAAAGCTAAAAGTAATTAAATAAAAATTAGGTACTCGTAACAGTAACTTATACTTATAAGTTGAATAATAAAACCATCTCCGGAGAATTGAATTTACTCGCATCATAGAATGTCTTGTTTGTTAAAAGTTGTCTTGAAGTCTATTTTCTCAACGATTCAAGTGCCATACAGTTCTGTAAAAAAGTCAAATCCATTAACAAAAGGTTTTCATTAACATTTTATAAAAATCACTACAATGTATACAGGAATAAAAGAGGGTAAGTGAATGTCACTCTGCTGTACAGTAGGTTACAAGTAGGTCACTGTAATGGATGGTGTTAAATTTGAATTCAATGATACAATACCATTGTATACGAAAAACGATTCTGAGCGGAGGAAGTTTGTCAGCCTAGGATATTTTATTTATATTTATACTGTTATTACTAATATGGTAGCCGGCATAAGTTTTGCATATTTTCATTATTTTTAATGCATATTATATGACATATTTCAATACTTTTTAGTGCATAAAAATCTGCGCTCTACTTATGACGTGTATTCGGGTGTACCGTCCTCTTAATTACAAAATCATTTTAGATTCTCAGCGGGGAATAGGTATATTGATTTACAATTATGTGTTTTATTTTTTTTTATAATTTTTTTTTTTGTGTCTGTCATCAGTCATCGCAGTTTTGGGCAGTAACACTGCTTCGATTTTTTTCAAGACTTAAACAGTATAATGTTTGATGGAAAAGTGATTGCAGTTGAGGAATTTTGGAGGGCAAAATTTAAAATTCTCAAAATAGTTTTCAAAAGCGCAGTGAAAAACAAATCAATAGTTAGGAGAAAACGGTAATTTTTACGAAAATCGGTTTTCAACAAAATCGATTTTGTTTTTGGTGTAACTCTAAAACAAATAACCGTAGTTAGATTAAATTGTCACTGTTTAAATTAGCATTTATTATACACCATAACAATTTCAAAATATTTTGACTTGTTTTGAGAGGTTTAGGGACATATTCAGATTCCATTTTTTTTTTTTAGTTTTTTTTCTATTAATGTCAAGAAAATCACTTGAAAATGTAATACATGGCTCTTACTATATTGTTACGATGAAGGTTGAAAAATATTAAAAATACACTCACACATTTTTAAAGTTCGAATTTTGACAAAATACGTCAAGATCTAGAAAATGTGGAAATTATTTTGAGTAGAAAATTCTTTAAAATTATTCTTTTTAAATATAAGATTTGAAAATTTAATTCAAGATTCCTCATGAGTTTGTCTACTTTTATCAAAAAAATAATGTCTTCCTGAAAGTCAAATTAAATTTTCATGAACGTTTGAAGTTCAAATTTTTACAAGATTGGATATTTACTCGATTTTTCATGTACCTATAGCGATTTTCTTATTCTGCTGTAACTAAAAAACGAATAACTGTAGATACTTTAAATTTACACCATGTTTATTTTATATCAATTTCTATACTTGATAACATTTTCAAAATATTTCTACTTTAAATCTTAGATGTAAAAATAAAATATTTATGAATTTTTATTTCAAAATAATTTGCAATTTTTCGTGATTTTTTACGTGTTTACTATTTTATCAAAATTAGAACTTTAACTGCTTATAAAAAAAAGTTATGACAGTATTTTTAATATTTTTTTAACTGTCAATGTAACAATATATTAGGAGTCTTGTATTGAATTTTCAAGTTCTGTTTTTGACATGTATAGAAAAAAAAACTAAAAAAATTTCCGTAAACCGCTCAAAACCAGTTAAAATATTTTGAAAATTTAATCGTATTTAAAAAATTCCAACATAAACATTCAGTGAAAATACGGTACCTATCTTATACAGTGATACAATATGCATTTTTTTTTAGTTACACTTCCACCACAAACCATTTTGATTTTGAAAAAGTTAAACGATTATAATAATGTAGGTAGTAGGTTTAGTACCTACTTAAAATTATTTTATAGAATTAGATGGAATTACAATTTACAATGAATTATTCAGTACATTTTTACTGAGGTTTGATACTTAATTTTGTTAGGACGATCCTTGTTTGATAAATTTAAGTAAAACAGCGCGGGTTTTTTTTTCGAAAAAAAAAGCAATAACAAAATGCAACACCAATTATTGTAACACATTAATGATTATATAAAAGTAAATTCAAAACTAACATGAAATTTGAAAAGCAAAAAAATTAAAAAAAATTCTGTGGCAGCGGTGGGATTCGAACCCACGCCTCCGAAGAGACTGGTGCCTTAAACCAGCGCCTTAGACCGCTCGGCCACGCTACCTCCGTTACATTATTGTTGAATAAGGGGTTATTTAACCAGACGTATAGTGAAAATAACATTAAGTTAAATAAAATAATATAACATCAATAAAAACATGCCTGGCAAGTTAAACAAAACAATTTGAATGAATTGATTTGTCTTTAGTGATTAAATTTGTGTAGAATACTTAATATTTAAATAAATAGGTACTTACAACTCGTTGTTGATATTTTCTAGTGTTTTTAAATCATTAGATTTATATTGGAACAAGGTGACATGTAAGATTTGGTACTGATTACCCTAAATAGAAAGGAATATAATTAATATTAAATAGTTATTAATTTAGTCATTATATGTATTTTGTCAACTGAAGTTTGGTTTTAAAAAGTTTATTCATAGGTGTGGACATTTTCAAGTCAGTTACAAAAATTTTACCCGGGTCATTTTTATACAAACAGCCCACCCCTCACATGACCATTTAGATATAACTTATAATTTATAATCTTAATGTATAGTAAATATTACAATTTATGATATATTAATATATTATATTAATCTTGGGTGTAACCTGTAACAAATCCAATAACTTTTGTTCTGAACAATATTTTTGAATTTTTTTTTATATATATAATTTATTGACGTTTCCGTTACATGACATGGATAATAATATAAAATATTTTATTTTTATTTTTCAATAGCCTATTTGTAAATCTAGTTTTAAGAATTAATTGTAAAAACATTTCTGTAGGGATATTCTTTTAAAAAAAAGTTAGATTTTAACAAGTACTTAAAATTCTTACGAAATATTTTAAAAAGTTTCAACTCAATCAACTTTATTCAATAAAAATAATGAGATATCAAAAAATATTTAAAAATAAACTACACAACTTAAATAAATGTTATGAGTCAACATTTTTCTAAAAAATAGATTTACAAATTTTCTAAAAAAAATTACATCAGACTTAAATCTTTTTATTTTCAACATTAAAAAATAAAAATGTTAAATGATACATGTAACACAAGTGTCAACAAATTATATAAAATATCCCTGTTACAGCCTGTATTTCACTGTTTTAATACTATATCTAAATGATATACTCAGGCCCGGTTTAAGGCGTAAGCAGTGTAGGCTAAAGCCTACAGAACTATATCAGATATAGGGGCACCATTCACAAAACATTTTTTAAATAATACTTTTTTCGATACCCCCTAGTATGCCTGTGTCTTATTATTGTAATTATAAAACTTACGAATATAAAATGATCATCAACCACAACCAAAACCGGCTTATCAATATTAATGATTTCCATAAATGCTTTTGAAACTTCTGGTGCAATTGAATCAAGTTCATTATAACCAGTCAAACAACACTGGATTGCTTGACATGGTAAAGTACAAAAATTATAATTCAAAAATCTTAATTCAGTTTTAGGTATATTATTGTCAACATTTCCATAGTCCGCATAAATTACCTAATAAACATTATTTATAATATATATATTGTAAGCATATAAATATATAATTAATTTTTTTCTAATGTAACACTTACTTCAACGGTGGTTGGATTTACTTTTAAAACTTTAACTCGGTACCACTGATTTGAATTCGAAAATGAAGAATAAGATGTTGCATAAAATAAACCTGGTAATATTTGATGTGGTTCAACCAAATAATTGTTACTTTTACTTTCATAAGTATATCTAGAAAAAAATAAAGAATAAATAAAATAGTAAATGGTTACTATTGTATTTTTTAATATTTACTGCATTTGAATCCTTAAATGGTCCAAAAGTTCCAAAGGTTCCAATTGTAAAAAAAATAAACTTGGATTATATGTACAAACCAACCGCATTATTTTTTTGTCCTTATTAAAAGACAATATTGGCTGTTGTAGATTTGTAGTAATTGTTTCATTATTTAATTTAATATTTTTTACCAAGCAATTCTGAAAATATTATATCATTTAGTTAAAGGTAAATGTATTCAGAACACCAACAAGTTTTCTTCTGTCTTACAGAAACATAACACAGTAAATGTACCGGTAAAGCCATTCTATCAAAGAAGTTAAGTATTATTTTACCGAAATAATAGTTGTAGGTACATTCAGGGTTGGGCAATATTATTGATACAATTATATGAAGTATCGAGTATTTCATAAAAGAATTTTATCGAAAGATACTCGATTAAAATAATTTATGTGATACAATTCTGCTTTTTACTATCAAAATTAATATTTAATATTATTTTATATTAATTTTACAAATACAAATTAAATAAGTTATATCTGTAATACAAGCGCATTGTCTTTACTGTACATGTCTGTACCTTATTAGTTATTAGATATCTGTAATGTGTACATGTATCAGTCTATCTTTCCTGTGACGGCGATAAAATAGGTATTACTTAACAAAGTGGGTATCCCCACAATAATAAATATATTTTTTAAAAAACCTGCGACTAATTTTATTCAACTGTATCGAGTATCTTGTATCGTGATACTCCAAAACCAAGTATCTTGTCCAACCCTGGGTACATTTATAGATAGAGTATATTAGTCAATAGTCTTGTTATAAGTTAAATCTACTTTGTATTACAACCAAATTAGCCTAATGAGGTAAGTACAATGTTCTTTTACATGTGAAGATAAAGATAACAAAATATGTGGTTATTGTGTCTTTTTTGTTTTATGTATTCTAAGTTTTAATGATTAAAACTTCAACCAAAATTGTGTATTTACATTGTAATTTTCTAAATTCTCTTTTTCATTCAATTCAAACTTATTTTTTGGGTAGAATACATTATTTCGCACTTCAGTAATTTTATCTAATGAGTCAAACATCTGTTTAATTGATGAAACATCAAAATCACTAGGAGTGTTGTACAGTTGCTGAAATCAACACAAAAAATAATATTAAGAAGGCACAAACTGATATAGTATTGAAATTATAGTACAAACTTACGGTATAAATGAACTTAAAATTCTCAAAATTCACACCTTTATCGTACACTTTGAATATTCTCTCAATATTTAACTCCACTAACTTAGGAGTATGACTTAGGTTTCCATTCAATATTATTGAATCTATGTTTGAAAATAAAAATTAATTAATATAGGTATTAAATAATATTATACATCAAATAAATAAGTATCAACATTATTATAGATTATTTAATAGTATTTATTCTTATACTTATGCAATATATTATGTATAGCTTAAAAAGTTGAAGTTCTCCTAATGAGTATTTTTCACACTACCAAAACATGTACAATAACTAAGATCACGCTGTAATAATACAGTTTTGTAATACATAGTATAAAATAAGATTAAGTTAACATAATTAATTAACTAACACATTAACAAAAAGCTTTTAAATAATTGAAATTAATTAATATTACATATTAATTTCAACTCAATAATCGTTCAACAAATTACTTATGTAATGATCCTGTACAGAGAATAATGCGTCTCCTTATTCAGAACCCAATCTTTTAGACTATAAGCCTTAGTGAAACCCTAATATCAAACATGAAAATCTTAGTTCAGGACCACAATATTAGTTTGTTTTAATTTGTTTTATCCGTGTGTACATTACGCATTGCTGTTAATAAATTATACATTATGTATATATATGTTATCTTTAAATAATAATTAAAATTTGTAAAATTTCCGTCAGGCGTTGATTTATACTAAAAATAAAAATATTTATTAAGAAACAAGCATTTAATGTGATTTTGAAAATAGTGGTACAGTGGATTCCGCTTAATGTGGGCAATGTTGACCAGTCCCGTTTGCCAACTTTAAGCGGTTGCCCATTAAATCGGAAATTAGTTAAAACAAAACATATGTTTTGGGACCAGACATGTTTGCCCACAATAAGCAGATGCCGTATTAACCGGTGACCACATTAAGCGGAATCCACTGTATAGCACAAAACTTTTGGTGAATAATGCCAAAATCACTAATAAAAGCTCATAACTAGCATTAATAACTAAATAACTATTGTTAATCAATTCAATAATCTATATTACATCACACTACCACAATATGAAATATTACATCTATAATAATTTTCCATTTAAAGAATTAAAAAGCATAAAAAAAATAAAATATTATAAAATTAATTTGCTTAATAGCTCTTCTAGTTATTTTGAATTTGACAGAGATTCAACTTGATCTTCAATAAATTGTATGCATAGATGAATGTACAACTCTTAAGCCCAAAAGCTTGAGTTATAAAAAATTATAAAGACACCTAACTTCATACTTAAAACGATTAAATGAAAACAGATACTTAATAATTTGTATAAATTAATAAAACAACTACCTATATTTACCATTATTATTTTTCTTTGGAGTAGAATGCAGAAATGAATTTGAATTGTTTAAAAAATTATCACCGTTCATCTAAAAAATATTAAATTTTTTTATATAAGCAGAATTTATTATTGATAAAATGATTACTTTAAACATAGGTGCAACTAGTGTTAACATTCTAGGGGTGGGCTATAGCCCACCTTACAAAACTAATAACTTTAAATATCACATACAGGGCTTATATCTTATAAGCTTATACCCTATAACTTTAAAAGGAACGTTTAATGTTATGGCAAATGCAGGATAATAATAAATTACTAATACTTAACAAAAATATTTTAAATTAGTGAATTTAAAACACTTATTAATCCTAACTGAATGCATAGTATTCAACTATGGGAAAATGAAAAATTACCCAACATTAAATAAAAACTTTGCATAATAATACACAGATAAAATTAATGCCGTTAAATTAAAATTAAAAACCGTTCATGAAGAAATATAATTAGTTTACATCTCGATTTAATTTTTTTTTTAAATAAATAATTTTTAATTTTATATTCCTCTAAAAAATCTCATATTAAGATAGATATTTGAACCAAAAATGTATGTTGGACTTTCTTAATGTTTTTGTTTGAATCAATAATTCTTAAATACTTTTAATATAAATAAGAAAGCCATAATTTTGTCATTCATATTAAAAATATGTATTTTAAAAAAAATATTATATCTATATTATATTTGAACCAACTGATAATGTACATTTTATATTTCATACTTACAGAAATAGAACTCGACTGCAATTTCTTTTCATTTACAAGTCTTGTACAAACATTTTTATTATTTCTTATTTCTGATTGACTTTTTACATGTTCAATATTTTTTATTAAACAAGCTTCAGCAATATCAGAATTTTTATCTGTATTATTAAAACCACTTTGAAATGATCTCATCAAACTTTGATTTTTACACTTGTCTATATATTCAGTCGAATGTTCAATTGATGCATCATTTGTTTTACCATTCATTCCATTATTACTATTTTTAAATCCATCAACTGTTAACCGTGAAAACAATTCAGATAATACATTTTGATCATTACATTCATATGATCCTGAATCGATTAAATTTTTAGTATCACCATTAATTTGACTCAAAGCTGGTATATTTGGTGTTGAATCTGGTCCTAAAGGATTAATGTATGCATTTGTAAAATAAAATGTATTAATATATTTCACAATATTATAGTATATTACACTGTAATAAATAGAACATATGCATTTCAACATTAAAATAACTATAAATGATAAAAATTGATAACTTAACAACTATTTTTAACTAGCAATCTTGGTGTTAAATATCATCGTTTAACTAGGCGGCCAGGTTATAAAATAGGCCGCCAATTTAGTTTCTGGAGTTTAACACTAGATTTGCTAGTAAATTAGAGCAGAATATTTTGTACCACAGTGAGAGATCTATAGTATTTATAATCAATACTAAAATTAATATTTTTATAATCATAAGTTAATTTAAAACATAAAAACATAAATTTGTACTACTAGTAATAATAACAATTAAAATGAAAATCGCATTCTTTTCTGAATGATCTAAAACATTGTTTTCCAAGGACCAAATGTGTTAAGTTCATCAAAGAATTAATAAATAAAACTAAACAGTACTATTTATAATCAATGTCAATAAGTACCTGTGTCATGGTGTACCCGTTGTATATTAGATTTAGAGTGAAGTGAATGTTTAAAAGAAACGTTTTCACCATTTATATCTAAAAAACCTTTTACTCGATCTTTTAAATCATCCATACTATGTATGTCCGTAACCGAATAGTCAGGATGCTTTTGTACTATTTCCTTTAATTCATTTAAAGTTATCAGCTGAAAAAAAGAAGAACAGAACTAAAAATAATTTCTACTATAGAGTTTAAATGTCGGCATAACCATGTTACCGATGTTAACAGTTTACAAAATTAAATGTGTTATAATTTAAGTTAAGTGCCTTAACCCTTTGACGAGTATTGACATATATTTACTTAATATTGTAAGTATGTCCTGTAGAGTAATGACGTATACTTACGTCAAGGCGTTGAGTTATGGTTATAGTGTCTATTGAATTTTAGTGATTTTAATTATTTTTGTACAGATTTTGAACATATAATGAAATATATGCTGACATCAGTCATCTAACTTTTCTAAAAACGTTAACTAGATTAGAACATAAATGTACTAATACAATTATTTTCTATATGTATAAGATGTTGCCTATAGTGTCATTATATTTCACTCTGTGGGTGATCATGGTAAAATAATAATTCAATTGTCATAGGGTTAAATACAATTAGGTACCTATAAATAATATATAGGTAATTAATAATTATAATTATGATGTATTAGATAATTTTCTTAATTTATTCTTGCACATATTTATAATTAAAAATTTTGATTTATATTTTAACCAACTGATGGCCAAATAATCAAAAGTTAAAACCTAGTAGAAAGATAGATTAGGATTTTTCATTAGTTATAACTAGGGCTCAGATGTTTATGAAATTGCATATTTTTTTCTATTCGTCCAATTCAATACTAACCTGGATACAAATTTATTTTGTGTTCTACTGAATCAAATAATACTATTTTTACTTTGCATATTTTTGCATATTTTATGGTTTTGTATTTTAATTACATATTTTGGGATTTCATAAATGCTTATTTAGGTACATTTTTTTAAAAAACAATTTAAATTAACGAACTACACAATTAATAATACAAGAGAAACCCTCAAAATGGCTAATGGAAAATTAGGAAAAGAAATTTACGCCAAATTTCAGAGCGTAATTGAAAAAAATAATGGATTTAAAACTTTGGTACAAATTTCAAAAATACATTCAGGTGAAGTTGATAGTATGGAAAGAATAGAAGAAGATTTGAAGGTTGAAGATCTTGTATTCTTCAAATATGCTCCAATAACATTAGTTGATGTAGAACAAAGTTTTTCACGCTACAAAAATGTTTTTACGGATAACAGACGCAATTACAAATTTGTTCAAATAAAAAAAAACCATAGTAGCACAGTGTAATGCTAATAATGTAATAATAAATAAATAATAATCTATAATCTAAATTAAAGTAAATAAAACGTTATGTAAATTTAAAAATGTATTTTAAATTGTAGTAAAAAAATAATAAATAAAAATAACTACTAGGTATAAAAATATTATATTTTTGTTTTATGGATTATAATAATTTTTTTTGTGCATATTTCAGTGTTTTTATTGGCTAAAAATGCATATTTTATAATTTTTAGAGGATATTTTGATTGCATTTTTTATAGTGCAATTTTTTAGTGCATAAATGTATACAGTATACATATTACAGTAGTTTTAAGTGCATAAATATCCGAGCCCTAGTAATAACTATATTTAAATGCAAAATCTCTACTAATACTAAATACTACTAATTTTTAGTTTAAACTGCAACATATAATAATATACTAAAATAATTAAGAAAAAAAATATCCACAATAACTTTTATAATGTATCATCATAATATACTATATTCAAGTAAATAAACATGTAATTACAATAATAGACAGTAATAGATTTCTTAACTTGAATATAGTATAGATTGGTTTCATTTATACTATCTTGTAATTATCTGTTTTATTTAATTAGTAAAGCACTAACATATTATATTTAATTTTGATTTATTTTATGTATAGTCACTAAACTTATAGTAGTATAGTGTATACTTAAGTCAAAATGGAAAAATAAGTTTTTAGTAGGCACTAGGCATGTTGTGTAATGAGAAGCCAATAACAATTTAATAAATGACTGTTTCTCTGTCACATGAAAGTTGAACCAAATTATTACTATAATACAAAAAGTTACCATTTTATTTGCAATTATGTATCTTTCTATATCATAACGTAAGTTATCCGTCACATAACCATAACTGGAATTGGCTGTATGGCTAGTACCATTTATTTTCGTATCAGAATGACTTTTACTAGATGATGAATATGACTGGTTTAATTGATTTGAACTTATAGAATAATTCTTGGATCTAGGATAGTCACTTCTAGTATTTTGATATTTGTTGTTTGAATAACCGTTGGTTGTAGTAGGCATCCTTTGATTATAAGAGTTACGTCCAGAAAAATTGTTATGTCTATTATGATTTTGATGTACTATTCGTTTATTCGAGTTTGATTTGCTTCTCTTTTTTTTAGTATTCGATTTTTGCTTAACAACAAGCATTCTTAAATGGTTAGTTTTATCGCCAACGACAAGAGATAACATAGATGATTCATTTGGGTTTGGAGGGACCTAACATAAAAAATAAATAAATATATATTCATTAGTTAGTATTTAGTTTTCGCAATAAATAAAAAAAAATTTAAATTATTTTATTCTTACAGTTACAACATCGGTCATATTTTTAAGCAATTCAATGACTGAACTAAAACCTAAACTTCTATAAGGTAAGTTACATCCTTCTTGTTCACGGTAATCTCTTTGAAGCTGTAAAATACTGAGTGGTTTTTGCGAACTGGTTAACAGGCTCCTTACGTTGATTTTGACTTCATTTAAATCCATTGCCATGATTATACGAGATTTATCTAATTTATAAGACATTTCTATTGTTAATAAGATATTAAAATAGGATAGAAGAGCATTATTATAACACATAATTTTTTAAGAATATTAAATGAAACACAAGAATACTTTGTTTTAAAATTTAGTCTAAAAGTAAAACTGTACTTAACATGTACTACCATTTTTATGATATTTGGACATTTAACACTAAACAATGTTTTATCGATATCGGACATTCTACACCCAATATTTTTAGTACACGCACTCTGAGTGACGACTACAGCCTTAATAAAGTTTCTGTTGAGAGTAAGTTATCATTAATTTAATAGTTAGATAGAATAAAATAAATGAGTTTAATCAAAGTAATGCAATTTAAAATCAAAGTTGACAATAAATTACATTATTTTTTCATATAAAATGTATGAACGGTCAGAGATATATTTGTGTCCTATGAAAAGAAAAATTGTAATAAAGGTAGTATAATAACTAACTAACTAACTAACTAACCTTACAGACAAGTCTAAACCAAAAAATATAAAATATCAATACCATTCTCAAACAATTTTTGTATTACTTCTAAAGTTTACACGAGAAGTGATTAAAATAACAAACGAAGGTGCTTGTTTAATTCCAAATAAAAATAATGTTAAAATAAATTTAAGGAATATTTGTAATAATGCATATCCAACAATTTTTTCGAAAGAATATGACGTTTTAAAAGGCAAGTGGACAATGACGGCAAGACTTCATCAGAAAAATTTTTTATAAATCAATTAACAGTCATGTAATTTTTGTCCAAAAGGACTTTATCAAAATATTTAGGTATTTACTTCAAGTAATTTATAAAATAAAAGGTACTTGTGTTAAATGTTACCTACCAAAAAACTGTATACATACAGTATGTTACCTACAGGAAAATATGGCATACCTACTCATCCGTGTGTTATAATTGTATTTTATTTTATTATGGGAATGTACCTGTGGGCTTGAGTTATTAAGATAAACAACATATTATAACGGTCTTCGTAATAGTATAATAGCTAAGTATGAATTACACATTTATACTGGTAACTATGTGGTTAATTACCAGTAAATATCCACCAGGCCCTATAATAACTTACTTTAAGATATTAAATTAATTAATTTTGTGTTGCGTCCTTCCACCTTGCAGTGTTAATCACTTAAGCAACAGATATGGAAAATGCTGGCGGTCAATAATTTAAAGACAACATGACAGTTATCAATATATTTGAAGTTTTCTGGTATAACGTAAACATAGCAAAACATAGCATAACAATATATAATGTATTAAAATATTTAACAACAGGGCTTTGCACCCGAACGTAACCCAAAACCCGAATTAACCCAAATAAATATCATAACCCAAAACCCGTATACACAAAACCGATTGAAAAAAATTAACACCCAAAAAAACCCGAATTTCCATTCAGGTTTACTGGAAACCCAAATTATTGACAATTAAGTGGCATATCAATTTGTATGTATTTTTTTGCAACTAACACGACTAAGTAGATAAGAAGACAGTAGTGTAAGTGTGTAACGGATAACTAAATTAATTTTTTTGTAACCAACAAAATAATTAATTAAATATTAAAAAAGACCTTGATGCTAGAAAATTGTTTTATTTTATTTCACAATATTCAGTAATAGACAGTAGTAATATTGTGTTGTTTAACATTCTTAATCAAAAATAAATATAAAGAAAATACGTTTAGTTAAAAATTAAAATATGTAATAAGTGAGAATTTTCTTCTGTAGAAAAACTAAGAAGGACTGAGTAAGTACTAAGTAATAACTAATAAGTATTAATATTTAATTTAATTTTTTAATTTTTTTCATTATGTTTACTTTAATAAAATCAGATTACTATATCAAATTTACATTGAAAATCTCATGTTAATTGATATACAACATGAGTTTTTTTTTAACACCCGAATTAACCACAATCAACCCAAATAAATTTGCATAGTAGGTATGCCCAACACAAAAATTAAAGCATAAATGATATACAAATTAAAGGAGATGTCTTAAAACAATTGAATGCACCTTAACCTGTGGTAGTAGCAATAAAATAATTGAATTGATCAGAGCAAAAACTGTTATGTAGCCTTTTTTTTTTTTAAGCGCTGAGTTAATTTAATGCTATAAATGGTAATTTAACATTATAAATGACATACGTTGAAATACAGTATATGAACTTACAGATTATTTAAACGATCCAATATGTAAGCTGTTCAAGTCTTTGTTCTTATAGTGATCAATGATCATCAAAACAAACACAAATTGAAAAATTGTGGAACGGCTTCGATTATTACTTCAAATTTCATGACATACAATTTTCCGTTACCTCGTCGACGTAAGGACGAGTATGAGTATGAATCAAGAATTCCTTACGACCATGGATATATTATACACTGTTACGGTTATAACCATAGATCAAGCAAAATACGCCATTCCAAACCAAGAATCCAGATTCTTAATACTACGAGAACAAAGATATAAGTCGATTTATAACTTCAAAAGTGGTAAAGTAATATAAATCTATACCTATTGTTTAATTGTTATGAATGTATAAACTTCGTTGTATATTGTAGTGTGGAAGAATTAAATCCATAGCTTCGTAATCTGTCCGGAAGCATTATTAGGCATTGTTCAACAACCCAGGACGCCAGGTGAATATTGAGTAGCGACTTCAATCTTGCGTAGTCACGCACTTGCGTCCAGCGAGTGCCGAGTTGTAGAGACTTGTAACATGAACTAAGATGGTAAGTCTATCTTACTATTTTAGTTCATGCTTGTAACTTGTAACCTTTTTGTTTGTGCCTACTGCCTTTGTGAGTTATCACCGCTCACCGGTTTACCGGTATGGCGCTAGCCGCCATGCGGTATGGATCAGCTATGGAGGTGCAACCTGTTCTCAGGTAACTGTTTAACTGGCAACTGTAATAACTGATAAGGATAAATATTATGATTGTAAACCATTTTCTGAGACACGATTGAGCATAAAACACCTTTTTTGGGACACGATTGAGCCAAATTGTCGGAGTATCAAAGGAAATCAGAATACAAAAGAAAACCTACACGATTGAGCATAAAAAACTCTGCACCGTTGCCATTTTCCATTTTAAACTATATTATACAAAAAGATTTATTTAAATAACTATTATAATTCAAAATATAATTATATCAAAAAATAGATATTATATATTACAAATTTGAAGTTAGAAATTTTATAAAATTTAATATTTTTGCTTCGATGAGCTATTAGTCAATTTGTTGTACTTAATTCAAAAATTACTAGCTATAGACTTGAAACTTTTTTCTATTTTACATAATATTATTTTATACACACACGACAATTTTTAAAATATTTGGACTAAATTTATAAATATTTATATATATATATAATAATTAATAGTATAATATATCCTTTGAAATAGAGGCTAGCAATAGTAGCAGTTATTAACAATTGATCATTTGATTCAAATTTAAAACTACAATAACAGTGAAATACTCAACTAACTATTAAGAGGTTACCTACCTATACTATATATCAAACAAACTTTTTTTTTAAATTATTAAAGTAAGATTAATGCTTAATTTAAAAAGTATATTCTAAATCATCATCTGGAATCAATAAAGAGTTTTTGTTTTTACTTTTATAGTTTATACTTGAATAAAAAATATATTTTAATTTTATACATTGCCACTTTACTTTTTACACAGATTGGAATTGATGTTTTTTATGTTTCTCAGTACACATTTTATGAACTGTAGTTAATTTTTCCGGATTAATGATTATTATTAACATATCAATATATCATATCATATTTTACTGGTTTATTCTTACAATGTTAATTTATTCCCAAGGCGTTTGTCTACAGTACACATTTGTACTATATATAATATACATAAAAAGTGAGTGCTGTCATTGGACACTCGGTAGAAACGAAGTTTCTTTTCCAACAAATATTACAAATACATTTTAGAGGAACCATTCAAAATAAAAGTAAATATCAACAAGTAAATGTGAAAAATAAATGAAAATGAAAATGATTATTATTACTATTTAATAACTATTATATTAATCATATTCAATAATCGAAATTACAGGCCTGTGATAACTGAAATATGATAAGTATGTTTGTAGTGTAATTTTTTCCAAATGTCTTGAAAATACTGTATCGATGTCATCTCTCTTTGTAGATTCTGCTGGATTGTTTATCATAATATGTAAATTGAATGTGTCAATAAAGAAAGTTTTTAAATTTTTCGATTTCTTATCATTAAAATTGATGTTAAAGTCACCGAATTGTTATTGGCGATTGAAAGCTCATCAATTATAAGGCTGGCGTGGGTGGATCTGTAACAGGGAACATGTAAAATAACATATAAATGATACACAGCGTCCCCGTTACACTTTCAAACGCCAATAATTTATAAATTATAACAATTATAAATCTTATTATACGCTGTTTCAAATCCTCGCGTTATACCCGTTTTCTACTACCTATAGTCCATACCAAATGTGACGTACAAAAAAATTAAATACTGCAAAGGTAAAGCAGGGCATATAGGGATATAATATGCAACAATCAGATTATTCTACGAAAACTATTTCTTGAAATAAAAATGTTTACGTGGCATGCAACTATGCAAGGAGATGATAATGTGTATATAAGATGGAACCAAAAGTATATGTTTTGTAAGGAATGTGGTATAGATTTCAGTGTTTGGTTGTGCATGGAATACTAGGTATATATAAGCATTTTTGAGGATTTCCACTTTTTCGCCCGGCACTATGGTGATTCCCACTTTACCGCTGGACGGAAAAAGGTCGCTTTCCAACGCTTTCAACCACGGTAAAAACCAAACTTTCGGCAAATTATATTACCTACGTACAATTCAATACTCATATATATATATTATATAATTATTACATATTTATTTTATTGATCATAGCTGATCCCGTGCACTTCGTTGCCCTTAAAAATGTGTGATTGTTTAAATCTTTTTGGATGTAACTCGCAACAGTAAGTGCAATTCAGCCACCCCGAACAATGATACATTAAATAATACATTTGTCGTAAAACGTAACTTTTAATGCCCTAGACATATATATTATTATATAGGTATAGCCGTACCCGCACGGCGTTGCCCGTGAAAAGAATTGCAATTCAAATACCCTTTACATTTTTACTATTGTTGTAAAACATAATAACATGTATCGAATGAAAAAAAATTATATTATAGAAAAATTTTTATTAATCATAAATTTAAAATAAAATAAAATTATATTGAATCATTAATCATTAAATTTATTGGGTTAGAGCTTCTCTGTAAAGTTTAAACGATATTTGATGTTGTTTTATTTTGTGGCAGCAAAATAAATTGATTATCAGCAGAAGCTGCTGGGCCGGTAATATTATACTAACTATGTCTCCTATGATCAATAGGCAATAGCCACCATTTTCAATAAACAACAACCAATAATTATTATTTATTATTATAATAACTTTAAAACCCATGGCAACTATTTTTAAACACAAATTTCTATCGTAAATCTCAAAATTCCAGTTTGAGCATCTCCCCTGGGTGATCAATTCTCTTTTTAAATTAGCCTATATTCATCAATGATGATGTCGGCTTCTAATGGTAAAACAATTTTTAAAATTTGTCCAGTAGTTTCAAACAATCAAATCTTTGTTCTTTATAATATTAGTATAGATAACAATTATAAATTAATAATATACGTAGTGTAGTGATGTATTTTCAATAATTATATTATATAAGCAAGATATTTATAATCAATCTATAAAGGACAGTAGTAGATATTATAAAATGTATGTTCTGCGCCACCTAATAATTTCGTGAATTTTCTTTCATTTTTTAACATTCTAAAATTTCCATATTTTTAAATTATTTATTTTACTAGTTTTTAAGAAAATATCCACTAATTTTTACTTAATGTTTCACTCAAACAGTTTCAAAATTTTTATATATTTTGAATAAATATTTCTTAAATTCCTATACTTTTTTAAGTTTATTTCCTTTTTTTTAGTGGATAATATTTTTCTTCAGTTGAAGATTTTTAATTCTAGGAAATCAAATAATAAAAAAAGTTTCAGCAAAATCCCCCTCGGCACCATGATTTCTCATTCATTTTGTCTATTTTTTTTTCTAGGGGTGCAGAGAGGATTTTTTTTTTCATGGGAAAATTTTTTTCTATGTTTTTTTTCTTTTTCCCAACTTCTTAATATCAACACCCAATACTTGGCCAAGGTATTGAACATTGATATCAAGGTAAGTAGGTACCTACTAGGTCACATAGCCGTCCCAGGGGGGGGGGGCAAATGGGGCAAGTGCCCTAGGGCGTCTAAAGTATTATGAATTTAGGGGGCGTACTAAAAATGAACGATAAAAAGAAAAATTTGGTGTTTTTATTTTAGGTATTATTTTTCTGTTTATACTGTAATATGAATATCAAAGATGTGTACCTATCAAATTGTATACTATTAAATTTAAAATTATGTAAATAATGTGTTAAATCTTAATGCGACATAACTTCAATAATATATTCAGTATTCATAAAAACAAATAAAAATATTAATACTTATAACTTATAAGTTATAAGATTACAATAGTAATTTATTTACATAAAATATATTTTAAATATGTATACACATCAATAAAATAGTTAAGTAATATACTTATAAACTAAACTAATTCATATCTTTGCAGGTAGTACTAAATAATATCTTCACTTGAAAAAGATTTTTTTCTGGTTTTGTAATCGGCAAATTGAAGAAAATCGCAGTTTTTTAAGAAACTAAAGAAAAAAATTATCAACAAAGCGAGGTCCTTAATTGTTGTGTTTAATAATCCTCCTTTAATTTGCCTGGTAAAATATGGAAAAATGTCATAATTATTTTATACAGGGTGTTGCACAATAAATGTGTCAAACTTTTAGAGGTGTTTCTACACCTCAAATGGAACAAAAAAAGTCCTTATGACCCCTACCTTAAAAAATAATTGTTGTTAGATAAAACTGAATTTTTTTAAAATTTCGACATTTTAAATTTTTAAAATATTTGTGTTATTCTTTTTACCCAAAAAATCAGGTGGGAACCTTGTAAGATATGTTTTCCTAATCTCAATTTTATAAGCTTTTCATCAATGTATTCAAATTAATTGTAGTATCTACGGTTTAGCAGATATGAGCATTATTATGAATCAAACTTGCGTTTAACCAAAAAAACACAAACATAGAAATTATCACCAATATTATTGATAACTCGATTATGGTCATAAGGACTTTCTTTGTCCCATTTGAGGTGTAGAAACACCTCTAGAAGTTTGACACATTTATCGTGCAACACCCTGTACTTATAGAATAATATTTCAATAATACATCAAATATCTATACTGACAGTGAAATTGTATTCATACATAACAACATTAGAATAATGTGAATTTGATATTTGTTATCAAATAAGAAAATAGTAAAATATTAGTTAGGTTGGGGCCTGGGGCCCCTGCAGTCTATGGGCCTCAGTGATCAACAACCCCCCCCCCCCTCGGGTAGTTGTGCTACTGCTGTAATTATTATACGTAAAGATACATGTATATTATGTTATAAGTTATAACCCACTCATTATAAATTTCACCCACTTCTTAAATTAAATCAAGTTAGTGTATTTTGACTGAATTCTGTATATTATATTATTATATTCACTTATAATCACTTATACAATTTACAATGTTGACTGTTATACACGCCACAAGCAGAAACGCAGAACGTATGATTTATAATAAAATCTACTAATTTGTGAAAATAGTTTTAAATATTTTCTTTCTGTAATGTACGAATGTACCCAGAATAATGAAATCAGTGTGAACTTCGAAAAAATTATAGAAACAAAATAAATATGATTAAAATAATAATATTAAAAAATAAGTAGGAACCGTTAATTAATAAGTATTAAACATATTTAATGTAGGTGGTTAATTATAATCCAAAAATGTGAAGTCGAGATTATTTTGTGTGAGCGAGAGGGGCGTCAAATATTGGTGCCCTAGGGCGTTATTGGTGGTTAGAGCGGCACTGCTAGGTCACGAAGCTAGGTACTAGTATATATTATACATTTATACAATTTCTTGGCGCCAGAGAAATCATATAACATACTTAGTTTTTTTTAAGACCCAGTATTACTCTTACTACAATTCTACTATTTACCTAGTATTTTTTAGAGCGCACAAACGCTCAGAAAACGTGCAAACAAAAACAAAGTGATTATTTACTTGTATTTTAGGTCTTTTTTTCATTCAATCATTGTAAAATTCAATAAATTCATCGCTACGCTGAGAATATAATATTGAGTCGTCTGTTGCAAACGTAATGAAAATAACAATAACGAGAAAGACGGAGAAAATTCTCGAACGTTCCTATAGCACCATCGTTGTATTATATTTATAAGGTATAGCTATAGAAATAAATGGTGCAATAGGGTGAGAATCAGAAATTGCTCAGAATCTAAAAATTGAGTTATTTAATAATTAATGGTGAGTATCCCAATGAAAATAACAAGTAAGGAGAAATACGGAGAAAATTCTCGAATGTTCTATAACACCATTCACCATTGTTGCATTAAATGTATAAGGTATAGCTATACAAATAAATGGTACAATAGGATGACGGGCAGACAGCGCGGCAGTCACGGCTGAGCTCGCCGCTCGCGAAACGTATCGAACCTTCTCGAACGTACGGTAGGATATATAAATGATAGACGCGCGCTGCCCGGCATCAGTTTGAATTCAGAGCGGTAACAGTGCGATTCATTGAACGAAATATAACTGTTATTTACTGTATTGTGCGACTCTCAGTGTTATACATATAATTATTGATTATTTAATTCAACAGTGATTTTTCAAATTTAAATACAAAGCGATTTAAGTAAATCGTAATCGTTTTATTCTTATATAATTTATTTTCGTATTAATTGTGCGTGTGACCAAAGTCGACAACTTTATTGCCGAAATGGTTGGAAGAACAGCGATTGGTATCGACCTGGGTACCACCTATTCTTGCGTGGGTATCTGGCAACACGGAAAAGTAGAGGTCATCGCCAACGATCAAGGAAACAGGACCACCCCGAGTTATGTGGCGTTCACCGACACCGAACGGTTGATCGGCGACGCGGCCAAGAACCAAGTGGCAATGAACCCAGTCAATACGGTGTTCGACGCCAAGCGGTTGATCGGTCGTCGATTTGACGACGACAAGACGCAAGCGGACATTAAACACTGGCCGTTCAAAGTGGTCAACGATTTCGGTAAGCCCAAGATCCAAGTAGAATTCAAAGGTGAACGGAAGGTATTCGCGCCGGAAGAAATAAGTTCAATGGTGCTGACGAAAATGAAGGAGACCGCGGAAGCGTACCTGGGCCGTGCTGTGACGGACGCCGTGATCACGGTGCCGGCGTACTTCAACGATTCGCAGAGGCAAGCTACCAAGGACGCGGGCGCCATAGCTGGTCTGAACGTGATGCGAATAATCAACGAACCGACAGCTGCGGCTTTGGCGTACGGTCTGGACAAGAACCTGAAAGGTGAGAGAAACGTGTTGATTTTCGACCTGGGCGGTGGCACGTTCGACGTGTCCGTTCTGCAGATCGACGAGGGTTCGATATTCGAAGTGAAGTCGACGGCGGGTGACACGCACTTGGGCGGCGAAGACTTCGACAACCGGCTGGTGTCTCATTTGGCAGAAGAGTTCAAGAGGAAATCGAAAAAGGACGTGCACACTAATCCGAGGGCGCTGAGACGGTTGAGGACGGCCGCGGAACGTGCCAAGAGGACCCTGTCGTCCAGTTCGGAGGCCACCATAGAAATCGATGCTCTCATGGAAGGCATCGATTTCTACACACGAGTGTCCCGAGCCCGTTTCGAGGAGCTGTGCGCAGATCTGTTCAGATCGACCCTGCAGCCCGTAGAGAAGGCATTAACTGACGCCAAGTTGGACAAGGGAGACATACACGACGTGGTGCTGGTGGGCGGTTCTACGAGGATCCCGAAGATTCAGAGTCTCCTGCAAAACTATTTCTGCGGCAAGCCCCTGAACTTGTCCATCAACCCCGACGAGGCAGTAGCGTACGGCGCCGCGGTACAGGCGGCCATTCTCAGCGGTGACACGAGTTCTGCGATTCAAGACGTGTTGCTCGTGGACGTTACTCCCCTGTCACTGGGCATCGAGACCGCGGGCGGCGTGATGACCAAAATCGTCGAGCGTAATTCAACCATTCCGTGCAAACAAACCCAAACGTTCACCACGTACGCGGACAACCAACCGGCCGTCACCATCCAGGTGTTCGAAGGGGAAAGGGCCATGACCAAGGACAACAACCTGTTGGGCACATTCGACCTGACCGGCATACCTCCGGCTCCCAGAGGTACACCTAAGATCGAGGTGACTTTCGATATGGACGCCAACGGTATTTTGAACGTGTCGGCAAAGGACAACAGCTCTGGCCGCTCCAAGAACATCGTCATCAAGAACGACAAGGGCCGCCTGTCCCAGGCCGAAATCGATCGTATGCTTAGCGAGGCCGAACGGTACAAAGAAGAGGACGAACGACAAAAAGTTAAGATCGCTGCCAAGAACCAGTTGGAGAGCTACGTGTATGGTGTCAAACAAGCGTTGGACGACGCCGGCGACAAGCTGACCGAGTCCGAAAGGAACACCGGAAAACGGGAATGCGACGCGGTCATTCAGTGGTTGGACAACAATCAGTTGGCAGACAAAGAAGAGTACGAGTACAAACTAAAGGAAATCCAAAAGAGCTGCTCGGCTCTAATGATGAAGATACACGGTGCAGGACAAGCCGGTGATGCGTCTCATCCCGGTGCTCATGGTTTCCCTGGGCCCGGCTCCGGAGGACCTACCGTCGAAGAAGTCGATTGATTCATTTAACAATATGTATAATTTTATTATATTTTGTAAATAGGTACTATTGTGAACTGCTTCCTACATTCTAATTGTAAATTATACGTATTATATAGGTAGATTTAAGTTGAGACTGATTTTTTTTTTTTGTTATTTTACCTACATTTTTGCAAAATAAATATTATTTATTAGCTGTCATATATATTTTTCGTTTTTATTTGTTTGTCTCGAAAAAATGAATGCTTCCTATTTTTTTATTATTTGCACAGACTTCAATAATGTATAAATAATAAATATCAATACTACCAAAGGATAGAATATTATTGAGATATTATGAATGATGATTATATAGTACGATAACAAAAATTGTGATTTGGTAAAAAAATCGCTCAAACTTAATTTGCAAGTACCTATTTAAGCATGTTGTAAGAACGTATAGCACTCTGGTACACCGAAAGCTTACCATGTATACCAACCAATCACAGAAAAGTATTTTTATGCACGTACACGTATGTAGTGGAAACTCACCTTATTTATAGTCACGGTCTTATATAAGACCGTGGTAATGGTTAATGGAAGTTATTGAAAAAAAATGTCCCGTTCTTACACTACTAGTTCTACTACCAGTGGCGTGTTGAGTATTTTTTGTAGGGGGCGGATGACAAGAATTTTAGATTCCAGATTACGATGTAATAATTATAATATAATAATACACAATATGTATTTAAAGAGCCATGGGGGTGGATTTGTCCTCATATCCGCATCCCTAAATATGCCCCTGAGTACTACAGTCTACAGTACTTTTTTTAGATTCCTACCTTTGGTCTAAGATTCCTTCCGACAATATTTTAATATTCCAGGCTTTTCGCACTCAAAACTATTAATTTTTATAAATTATAATGAAATGAAAAACGTTAAAAATTGTATAATATTATATTTTTAATTTGCACGATAAAATTTGAATTTAAAAATAAAAAAAAATTGGGAAAATGGGACTTTTACATTTCAATGTTGGTACACAAGTATTTTTGATCCGTCCCGGTTTTATGGTTTCTTCCAGGGTATTATCTCGGGTTGTTGTAGTGTTATCTGATAGGAAGAAATGTGCGGAGCCCGTTAAATAGTTTATTTGTTTATTAGTATTAGTTATTTTATGTTAATAATACCACGATGTAGCTGAAATTAGATATTATTAATTCTGAATCAGTTAAAATTCGGTACAATTACTTCGAATCTAAAGGAATCAATAGTTTTATCTTCATTGGGGCTTATTAGTTTTTGTATGATCGTGGTTTATCTACTGCATTAAGTGAAGTGTAAGTGATCTCAATTTTTTGAACTTAAGTATATTTTTATTATTATATTGTTGAATAAGTAATTATTGGTAACATTTCAACCTAGATTGAAGATGGATTCTACATTGAATGTTTCAAGACCCATGGATAACTCCATGTCCATGATTAATCAATCAATATCAACCAAAGATAGTTTGGATCTATCAGGCAAAATGTTGGATAGATTTTTTGCTGCAGATGACTCTTTTCCAACACTTATTGAGAAAATGCAGATAACTAAAAGCAGTCAGTACCAAATAATGTTATTAAAAGTGTTTTTGAAATATTTTAATTTTGTAATGACATCAATCAAAATACCTAAACAAATGTTTTTTTTATTTCTGTAACTTTAAGGTCAAAGTGTTAGTGGTTGTACCGAATATGATTATCCTAAAGAAGGACTAGGGATGCCTTCAATTACTCCCCTTAAATCAAGACACAAGATACCACTACCAGGCGCATTACTAGAGCAGTGGAATGGTACTTTTTTTAATTTCATAATAACAATATTATTGTCCTATATTCTGATTTTTTTTAAGAATTAACTACACAAAATGTTTAATGTCTGTGCACTGTGCAACATACAATATTGAAAAATAGTTCTTACATTTTTAACTATACTATATATCATTAACTTATTGTTAATATAGATGCACAAAACTTTCATCGCAAGTTGGGAATATTTCCTAGCATCAACCGAGTTTGGGTCACAATTGATCAAGAATTCTTTTTATGGGACTTTAGTGAAGGGTAATATTTTTTTACCTTTAATCTAAATAATATTGTTTGATTAAATATTTTTTATATTTTAGAACGGATTTATCTTATTTTGATGGAATGAATTCAACAATTTTTGCAGTAGCGCTGGTACCACCTAAACCAAATGTTTTTCAAGCTCACATTAAACATTTGTTAGTCTTAGCTACTGGATTAAACATTGCAATATTAGGGGTAAAGTTTAAAAAAGTTACAGGTGTTGATGGTAATTATATTATATTATTATACTTAAATTATTGTTGTAACTAATTCAAAAGATATGATTCATAGAAACCTGAAACATTCTACTATTATTTAAACTGTCCATATTCTATACACAATAAAGTTTTAAAAATATTTAGTCTTAGTTTAAGCTATTTGTAGGCTTTTAGATTCAGAGCGGAACAATGAATGTATTGATTTTACAATGACGTATGTTTTTGTTTTTTTTTTTTGTGTTTGTCACATGATAAGTAGTTGAAATAATTTTTCAAATTTCCTTCAGTAATATAAAAAAAAATATTAAAAAATATTAAAAATCCAGTCACAATTTTTTTTATGAGCTTTAAACTATGATTACTCGTCCAATATGCTATCTACCGCACGTTTGATGGTTTAATATGCTATCTACCATAAATATTTTATCTTGCTGTCATTTTATGTTTGTAAAGTATAATATCAACACGTATTTACTATCTACAAATGTCTATCTTACATTTATAATGCAGTATCTGTATTTCTACTTTGTCACTAGTATATACTGTACTGTGTAGTTTGTAGTTATGTATACATATTTCTGACCGCTCCGAGGAATTATTCGAACAGGTCTTCTTAGTTGATTTTTGTAACGAGCGCCACCACTCTTCTTGAAGTTGGAATGGTAATATGTTAGTTGCTCCCCGTGTTTTAACACCTCGGCTTGTATTACCTTTATTTAAAATACCCAATACCAAACAAGTTCTACGATATCGCATAAATTTAAAACACTGTTACACTTCCCATTTTTATTCTTATACGTAAAAAAGTATGGAGTGAAATGTTTGGCACCCTTTTTTTGTACCTCGATAATACATTGTTTTCAAAATATTACTTTCTGAATCACGTGTTCGACCATTTTTCAACTCACCACCACAAATTGTTTGGTTTTTAATTTTGGTACATGTCTGGTCAGTTGGTAATAAACCACGTATTTTTAAAAAATGTGCGCATATCTCGTCATTTTGAATTATGTGTCGATATAAATAAAACACAGTAAAACCACATATAATCGACAAGACTCGCAAACACTCACTAAAGAGGTATAACATAAATGTATTACCTACTAAGGTATAAATATAATTTAATTTGGGATTTCGATAAAAGCTTAATCTAATTGCTAAATGATGAAGTATATATAATATATCCATGTATATTATACTATGAGAGTATACAGTAGATACAGGCAATACAGCATACGGTAGATATCATACTAAACTATCATAAAATTACGGTAGATAGCATATTGGACGAGTACCAAAGTACGTATTTTGACAAGAGGCGTAAAAATAACAAAAATGTGCAAATTATTTTGAAATAGAAATTCATAAACAATTTTCTTTTTAAATCTAAGATTTAAAAATGTAATATAAGAATAAGTTTATCTACCTTTATCAAAAAAAAAAAAAATGTTAACAAGAAAGTAAAATATATATATCTTAATTTAAATTATTTACATGTCTGTGTAAATTATTGGAACTGGATAGAAACAAATTATTTTGTTATTTTTCCTTAAAAAGGAACCTGTTCAACATGCCATTCTTTAAAATGAAATCCATTCCATCAAAACACTGATACTAATTGCCCATTTTAGAATCATAGTTTAAACCTTTGTTACTCTTAACCCACTGATTTTACCGGCTGAATTCGGTGGTTTAACCTTATTTTAGTTATTGTAATAGGAGCCCTTAGTAATATCATAGGCTGTCTGACCGTTTTCCTTAGACAATGATATTATATAATTGCATTCATATTTAATACCATACATTATACAGTGACCCACTTGTAACCTACTGTACAGCAGTGTGATACCCACTCGCCCACATTTTTTGTTGATTTTTATGTTACATGATATTTGTTTTTGGCACAATTTGTTCAACCTATCTGATTACTACTAGTGTTATAAATACTTGGGTAATAAAATATGCTTAGTATTATAGGCTTGGTTATTGTCTCCATTTAGAATCATTTTTTGTATTCAAAGATTTATCATTAAATTCAAATTAAACATATCCAGTACAGTAATCTGCTCAGTGCAGAAGTACACTCGACACCTACTACCACCTACCTCTCAGTTTTTAAGAATGTAATTAATGATTTTGGCCAAGAACAGAATACAAATGTTACTGTTGAAATCTTAATAAATATGTATTTTATCATTCTATAAAAAGAACATTTTTTTTTAACTGTTTTATATTACAATATATTTTGTTAACAATAAATTTGTTTTTATTATTAGGCAAAACTGTTGAACAATTGGAACTCACTACAGATACCATATATGAAGTTCCCACTGAAGGTGTAATAACATCTAAAATAGTTGGAACTGACAATGGACGTATCTTTCTTGCAAGTGAAGATGGTAACCTCTTTGAAATTGATTATTGGGTAATTATTTTCTTAAATATATTTTTTTAAATATTAAATACCTATATTATTTTTCAAGATAAAAAAATATTAATACTCTGTACTTTTTCAATATATTTAGAAAGATTTGGGATGGTTTTCAATTGGAAATGGAAGACGTTGCAAGAAAGTTTGTCATTCAACCGGTACTTTATCATATATATTACCATCATTTTTAACATATGCTATCACCGAACCCTCTGCCATTATTGAAGTAGCTGTTGATAATACACGGCACATACTTTACACATTGACTGAAAATAGTTCAATTGAAATGTATGATCTTGGATCTGATGGTAAATCTACAAGCCGAATTGTTTCTTTGTCGCATTCTAATCTTGAGCATCAAGTTTCAAAACTGCTTAGGTAAGTAATTTTTTTTTTTAATAGGTTCTTATTCATTGTTAACCAGCCACCAAACTGTATAAAAGTTAGATATTTTTAATATAATGTAACAATACTCTCAAATATAACTAAATCATAATAGTATATTGGTATTTACTATTAATAGTAGCATAGTTAATAATTAATGTTTCATAATCACACATAAATAAACACAAACAAATAAAAGTTTTTACTTTATATGCATTTATTGTCATTTCTTAGATATTGTCACACATTTTATTTGTATTAATAATATGATTTGTCGTAAAAACTAAAAATTGAATTGTTTACTCCAACCCACAAGAGAATTAAACCATGCCTCAACATGTCTGAACTTGCAACATCCCTGTCCCATATTGCTCGAAGCATACACCATTTACAGACAACCTGTTTAGTCACGATTGACAACAGTTGGAGACTAAACATACACACATATTATATATTATATTGCCTTGAATATTGAGGAAACAATGCTTCAGAATAATCACTAATGCGAATCTGCATGTATTTACTTTTTAAATTGAGTAATGACAAGGAATTTGGTGCATTTTTATTTCAGAACAATAGAAATAGCTCAAATGACTATATTGAGTAGTATAAAAATCGTTGAAGAAACTGAATCACCTAACATTCATCTGTTGGTTGTATCAAAGTCTGGATTTAGATTGTATTTCTCTACTGGAGCAATAACCTCCAGCAATACTAGACCTTACACATTACAACTTGTTCACATACGTTTGCCACCAGGATATAATAGAGTTATTGGAGAATCTAAACCGAGTAGTGTTCAGCACGTTCTCTACAACAGAGGTATAATTTTATTCTATTATTAAAAGTCCAATAATTTTAACTTTTTTGTTATAGACTACATGAATTTATTGATAACATATTTTTGCTTTGCATGCTCATTGTTATTCCTCAACGTTTTTTTTTTTTTTTTTGCAGGCACTATTATAATGGCATGTAATACTGACATAACTAATTACAGGCCAATGTTGTGGTGTATATCTCCTGATGAATATGCATTTAGTTCTAACTTTAGTGAAAGATATTTTATTACTGATTTGGATATGTGTCCTTTATCACTGGACAATATAGGTCCAAATTTATTAATATACAATGACCCAAGCTCACCACAACCACCACTCATTGTTCGTCAACAATTTGAAAATCGCCAAGAATATATAACTTTAGCTCCACAAGTAAGTAATTTAAAAAAAAAAAATGTTTACTTTTTTATATTATTTGTTTTTTTACTAAAGGGTTTGGAAATTTTTGAAATGCTTCGGCCTTATGATACTCTTTGTGAATTATTGGCCAGCAGTCAAGGTTCAGAAACAGATGCTATCAAAACATATTTTAAAAATTTCACAGATAACCAAGCATGTGTGGCATGTCTCACAATTATTTGTGATCAGTCATTAAAAAATATAAAGGTTTGTTCTTTCATTTTTTTATTTATAATTACTTAAATGTACTTATATATTTTATTGTAATTAGATCAAAGAATATGCGACTCGTGCATTTTTCACTCATGGTGGTGAGCCTAAATTAGTGACTGAAAATTTACATGAATCACTTCATGAATTAACAAGAGTTCCTCAGAATAATAGTAAGAAACATTTGTTTACTATTTAGGGTGGTTAATACTTTAATAATTAATTAGCTTATTTAAAATGTTGAGTTATTATAACGACACAAATGAAAAGTTTTAAATAATTATTTCAAAACTAGCAATGTAAAAGCATCTTTTTTTTTACTTTAAATATTTTATAGGGATTTCACTTTTATATTTTTATTGATATGTCCTTTATAAAGATGTATGGTTTTCTCAAGGAAGAAATGAGATAAAACCAATTTTATAAAATATTTTCAGGTTTCAGATCAAGTACTTATTTAACATCAACTATACCATCGTGTATGCCAACTTTTATAAAAAATCAGACAAATATAACACACTTACCATTTGAATCCACAAGTGTTCAATACTCTTCGAAACACAATGGATTATATTTATTTGTGAGTCGTTTACTGAGACCGCTTTGGAACATTAAAGCTGTTAATTTGGAAACCACTGATGGGAAAACTTATGTAATTTATAAGTTTATTTATTGAATTAGTTTTATTTATAAATAAAAATTAAATTCATAACTGTTAAATTTTTGTTTTTAGATTGTCAACACTGTGTCTCCGGACGATTGTTTATTTGTTGCAAGCCATTTGCAAACTTTGCACGCTTTCATGAACAATTATTCAAAAATGTTGGCAAACTATACCAGAATACCATTTGATGCTTCTAAACGAACAGCTGCACAGGATGCACATCAATCTGAATCAAAATCGATAGAATGTTTGAAACAATTAGTTGTTCGTAGTGCTGAAGTGTTTAATTTGTGGAAATTACTCAGTGAACATCAATTTTTTATGATAGCGAAGGAATTACTCGACGTAAGTAAAATTAGAAAAGTTATCTCGTTTTTGTTACTTTATATTCCGACGAACTATAAATGAATTGGTTTTACAATATGTCTTTTTTTTTTATTATTATGACGTCATAATTTTATATTGTATAAGTTGTAAAAATGCTTTGATCTTCATTTTCTCTTTTTAATTTCTGGTAGTAAAGTGGATCTAGTTGCCAGTTAGTAACTTGTGTGGTCAAAAGTAAAAAATTCCCAATACTTCTTAGTAATTGGGATAAATGGAAAAACAAAAATAATCACTAAAAACCATTTTCGAAAAAATCAATTTTGTCATTGTATCGTACCTAATTCAAAAAGGAATAACTGTAGTTACTAGATACCTACATGCATTTTTCACCTAATTTGTTATTGTTTTGAGCTATTTATGGATAATTGAAATTTTTGATTTATTTCCTTCTTTTTTTTTTTCTATAAATGTCAATAAAAAATATAATTGGAAATTTAATACAAGATTCCACATTAGTTGTTTGTACAGATATTTTATAACATTAAAAGTAGATAGGCAAAATGTTTTTTAATGAAGTGTTTAATTTCAAATTTTGATAAAATTAGTGACATCTTTTATGCTATGGTAAGTCGGTATTTATACAAAAGTTAATAACAATAATATATACTATTATAATAATTTAAATTATTAATTAATAATATAATAAATGCAATATTTTTTTTCATAAATTAATTCAACCCTCTACATTACTACCTAATAGTAAAATAAATTACTATAGTATGAATGTAAATATATAATAAAATATACTTACTAGGCTATATCAGCTGACAGGTTATTTATGTTTGGAATCATTTTTTGTATGTTCAAATTTAATCCATCCGTAATGGATTTAATTTAGAGTTATAATATAAATTGTTGTATTGGTTTTAGCAAGAACAACGTGTATTGGAAAATGTTACTTTTAAAGAATTGATCCTTGTACACCAAGAACTGTGTCAGACTTTGGTTCAAAAACTATTAGACACGTGAGTATACACATGAAAAAATATATATTTGATAATATAGGTAATTGTACATACTTAAAAGAAACTTGTGCCAAGGTGCCCTTCTGCGCACTTTTAAATCGTCCCTGAGTATAGAGTTAATTATTTTTTATAATTAATAATAATATTGTGCATATAATTATTATCTGGTTTTAAAAATAATAAGATCTGTGAAATAAGAGAATATTTTTTGTTTTATATTTTTAGATATTTAAATGAAAGTTCGTCTGTAGAATCAATCAGTACAAAATTACGACAAGTCTGCCCGTCCATATACCATTCTGAAGATGCTGCTTGTGCAAAAGTATATATTAAAAATTTAACTTTATTCAATATAGACTTGCCCAAAAAAACAAATAATTAATTTTATATATTGTGTGTTAAACTGTTAAGTGGATATCTCACCCACATGAGTTCTCTCCATCTTACTAACCTCATAACAGTGAATGTGGGTATGACATGTTCTTCAATAAGACAGTGGAGCATACAAATATATTTTTTTAATTGAGATACAAACTTTTATGTAAATTTTAATTGTAACTATTAAAAACCATAAATTATCTTATCCATTTGATTTTTTTAGGCTTCAGAAATGATTAAATTAGCTCAATCTACAGTCAATGAAGATGAGCGTAAACGAATCCTATACCAATCTCTTATGGTAATTATTAAATAAACAAATTTTTTTACTATCATACATTTTTTATTATTTATTATTGATTTGATTAAATTAGGTGTTGAAAGAAGTGGCACCAAAGTTTAATTTAACTTCAGTGTGTTTACAATACACAAATTGTGCGTATATGGAAGGTGTATATCAGATGTGTAAAGAGTGTGCTAAAAAAATTGATCCTAAGAATTTAGGAGGTCATTATTTTGTCAACAATATGGTATTAGATAGAGATGGACCAGGTTATGGTGCCTACATGCTCAGGTAATGTAAAATTTCCTTATTTACACTTAAATTACCTTTGATTGAAGTTGTATTTATTAATATTAATGTAACAGAAGTACTTGAAAAACATAACTTTCAAAAGCATGTTGATTTATATTTGTTATGAATTCAGATTAGATATTTACAAAGAAATAAGTGCAAGTTTAGATTACTTATACTCAATCATGGTGAAAAATCCATCTGTATTTATACCAACTCGACCAAATTTGATCCCTGGAATTCTAGAAAATTCTGCACTAACTTCTGAACAATCTTCTAATTTGGTATTGATTTTACTTTTTTTTCTATAAACCTTTATACATTTTTAAATAAATTCACATGTTTATATACTTACAATATTGGTATATTTGTTATAACAGGTTTCTGAACTGATAAAATTGTGTATCTCCTGTGATGATGAAATCATGCACACTGTAGTGTATAGATGGATGATAGATAAAAAATTAATTAAAGAAACAATTGAAATGGGAAATCATAGTTTGGAAAAGTTTTTATTAACTCAGTCCAGGTCTGATGAAAACAATAACTATATCAAAGATGTACTCTGTAGATATTATGAGTATAATGGAAATTATAATGAGGCAGCCGAAGTTCTGGCATCATTGGCTAAAAGACCAGAGTAATTATAATTTTTTATATATTAAGACTAAATGTGTATACCTATTTTAAACTTAAAGAAATTTTATTTTTTATTAGGAGTGGCTTAACTTTAAGCGATCGTCTTATGTATTTGGGCCGAGCTATGGCATGTTTACGCAGTAAAAAGTTGAGTACACCTGCCTTGAATGTTACCAGTCTCAGAGATGTTGAAGACTTGTTACAAGTAGCTGAAATACAGAAAATGGTTAGTTTCAATGACGTAAACATTAATTTATCCTTTTTTTAAATTAATTTTTACTTAATTTTACTTAAACTTTTATTTAATTGCTTAAACCAGGTATTGGATTTATTGTTGTCTAGTCAAATTGATGGAAGAACTGATATTATTGATAAGCTAAATAGCTGTCTGTTTACATTAGGCGAAGTATGCATTCAAAAATGATGAGAGAGAATGTTTATCAACAATAATAATTAATATGTATCTTTTAGCTTTACAGTAATTTTGCGGAACCTCATAGGCTATGGGAAGCTCAGTTGGCGATATTACAACTTTCCAATCATGATGATCGTGAACTAGTCAATCAGATTTGGGAAAGTATTTTACTAAAAGGTAAGTTCCAAGTACAAATATAAAATTTAAGTTTTGATAATTATTGTTAGTTAACTTGTTTTAAAATGTTTGTTTTTATTATTTTAATATAAAAAACAGATCCTTAGACCATGTGTATTCATAAGTATGTTAAGCATTTTAATGGTTAAAGTACTTATCAAATTAAAAAAAAGATTAAAACATTTTTCCCTTTTAAATATGGTAAAATTATGGGGTTGAATTATATAGATGAGTATAATTATATAGTGTAATAAATATTTTAACCAAAATATAGTCTAGAGATTGGATTGTGTACCTTGTATGACATTAAAATATTATATAAAGTCTAGATTTATAAGTATTCAATACATATAGCATCAATGACAATAGACTGCATTATACATCCAAAGTTAATTTTAATGTATGGTTGTAGTTATACATTTTATGGATTTTTTCTTGAAAACTATTGTATGTTGACTATAGAAATGATTCTTTTTACATTTTTTTTTTTATTATTAGTTGTGGAAGATTGTGGAGATATTGGTGAACACAATAAAATGACCATTGTTCTTGAAAAAATAAAGTCATTGGCTAGTTCGCATCCAATTAATTCGTCTACATTTGACTTGGGTATGTTTCATGCCTGTTGGCTTCTCATTACAAAAATTCACAAATAATAAAATAGTTTTACCTATTACAATATTTCCTTTTTGTTTGTAGAGTATGTAACGACAATGTTGGAATATTTGAACTGTAACTTGGGTGGAGATTTGGAATCCGTCTACACAACTATGTTAACTATTGGTGCTCCTATCGAGTCTTTAGTAGCAATTTATAAAAAGTAATATCTATTGCCTATTAAAAATTGTAAAAGTCAAGCATAATCATTTGAAATCACTATGTTAATTTATTTCTTTTGCAGAATTTATTCTACTAATGATCCGCGGTGGCAAAAGACAAGTGAGCTACATGTTTTGGAAGTTATCATGAGTTTGGCTCGGTATTATTTACAAAATGTTGATCTATGGCCATCAGGAATGCAAAGGTAATAGTTGTTACTTGTTATTCTATTTTAATTTATGAAAAATATATTTTTGCTTTATATGGTATGAATTTAAATCTTTCAGGAGATCCATTGCTGTTAACTTATTCGATTTGTTAGTTATTTGCCAAAACATGTTGTATAGCCGTTTTGCACATAGTCCACTGATCGAAGGTGTCATCGCAATCAAAAATGAACTTGACAACATCATTAAACACTGACTTAGCAACAAACCTGATTTTTAAACATTTTTCATGTGTCAATTATTAATATATCGTAAATTCTGTATTTATTTCATAAGTTTAATGTAAATTTTGTATGAATTTTAGCTGTTTACTTCAAGGCTATCATTAACTAATACTTTTGTTAATTATGTTGTATTTTATGTTATATCAACAGTTTGATTGTTTCAGAGTTAATTTGATACTTGATCGAAACTCTGTACAATAACAATTATTATATTGAAAGATATCGAATTAGTGTTATTATAATAATTGTAATATTAAACGAGATTCCCTATAAATAATACAACTGAAGGAACATATTAATAGACACTTGTATAAAGAATACAATTAGGGGAATTTATAAATTACTTTTTCTTATGTACTTATATAATATCTTTTATATTTGATCAATAATGTTTGCATATTAAAGTTTCATTAATTTCAGAAAAACACATTTTATACTTATTATTTCTGAAGTAATTAATATTGGTTTTCTTTTTTATCAAAATGTATTCCGCCACAGACGATTTACACAAATTAAGGATTTTTAGCAAAATGTCTCAGAATCAAAACCTCCATTTAAATATTAATACAATAATTTTGAATAAATTCCAATGGATGACTTTTACAGAAATGTATAAAGTAAGCTGATTTGCACAAATGTATGAAATATGAATATGACAAGCTACCCCTAGACTAGGGATCTTCAGACTCTATGGCGGAAGGTCTCGTGTTATTATTTTTTAAATCTTGGGTGCTGTTTTCCTAGTAAAAACAATTATTTACTAGTGTTTCATCAGCCATTTGATGTGGTATGGAAATCATTCAGAATTTAACGAAACTAAAGTTAAGACAGATATTTTTGTTTTATGGACTTTTGGGTAGAATACTGGACAACTAAAATAAATGTTTTATAGTGATACGTAAAACTTATTAACTTCAATAATTAAAGTGATATAAGTCTAAAGTTGGACAAGTGGGTGTTGCCCTACTGTACAGTAGGTTACAAGTGGGCAGTGGTCGGGAGTAGCGCGCTAATTGTAGCGACGCTACTTTAGCTGTAGCGATTAACATAGCGTCGCTACAGTATATACAATGTAGAGAAATACTATAGCGCGCTAGAAATGTACGGTTAGCGTAGCGAAAATGTTTATTATTTTATCGCTACTTCTAACCTATATCATGATAATTAAAATATCATGATGTATATTTATTTATTTAATTAAGATGACAAGATGAGGGTATTTTTGATTTTTTCGGCTTTAGCCCGGACCGGACTAAGATAAGACATGATAGATTAGACTATGATCATAAGTGTATTATTACAATGTAATATTTTATATTATTGAAAACAGAACCATAAATAATATTTAATATATTAGTATTTTATTATCACTATTTTTGTTTTCGGAATTCAGCGTTTTCTACTTTTCTGTGTTATTTTAAGTTTTAAATATTTTGAATAGTTGAATTAAAAATGACAGAACCTGAAGCCACCACGTCATATTCAACTAGTTAGCAATTTTCAATAAAACGTTTATTTGTTTTGATTTTTGTTACAAAAATACATGAGTTACACTTAATAAACCAGCCTTCCGAAATTATAAGAAAATAGTGGTAGGCATTAACAAATAATGACCAAGTACTCAAGTGAATATCTAAAGAAACAAAAAAATTTTTTAAAAAAATGTAGCGAAAAAGTAGCACGCTACATTTAAAAAATAGCGCACTACATTTAAAAAAAAGTAGCTTTAGCGATAGCGAGCTACTTTTTTTGGGGAGTAGCAGTAGCGTTAGCGTGCTACAAAAAAACAGTAGCGTCCCGACCACTGCAAGTGGGTCACTGTTATTGATGGTGTTAAATTTGAATTCAATGATATATCGTTATTCATTGTATAAGAAAGTATTCATCGTATCGGTCAGCCTATGGTATTACCAAGTATATTTGATATTATTGTGAAAATAAAGTAATTTATATATAAACTATTTATGTGTAACATTGTTTTAAATTTTCAATCCTTAGCTATAAAAGTTGAACATTTTATACATTATTAACAACAAAATAATTAGTACATTTTGTCAAAATTCAAACTTTTAATGCTTATAAAAAAAAATTGTGACCAGATTATTATTTTTCAAATGTCACTGTGCAATACATTAGGAGCCTTGTATAACATTTTCAAGCTTATTTACCCAACAAATACAATTTTATTGACATCCATAGAAAAAAAAACTAATAAAATTGGAAACTGAAAATGCCAAAATAGTTCAAAGCAAATCAAATTATTTTGAAAATTTCATTTCGGTCATTTGTTTTAGTTATAATAAAAACCAAAATCGATGTTGTCAAAAACCAATTTTGCATAAAAATTCCCATTTTTCTTTAATTTTTATGTTGTTTTTTCTAGCGCTTTTGAAAATTATTGGGAATTTCACACCTTCCAAATGCACCAACTAAATGCACTTTCCTATCTAACAAGATACTGTTAAAGAAAATCTAAGCAGTTTTCTGCCCCAAACGGTGATGACAGACACAAAAAAAAAAACACATAAAATCGTAAAATAATTACATTCATCGGTCAGCTCAGAATCTAAAATTAACAAATGCCAAATTTATGAACTGAAACTTAAAAAAGTTAGGCGTGTCATTAATTTCATTTATAACTTTATTATCACATGTAAATACTACTTAAAATGATACTTAAAGCAAAAAATATAATTATCAGTTTTGTATAAAAATAAACTTATGAGGTAGTTTTAAAATAACATGGTAAACATTTATAACAAAAATTTACATAATTAATTTTATAACATTTAAATACAAGAAAATATATCCATTAAATAAATAAAAAGATTGTAGCAAAACAAATATAATCAATTATTTTTCAATTATTTATATATGAGCTATTCATTTATTATATTTTAAATCTAGATATTTTTAGGTATATTTTGTGTTTTGACTATTAACCACTAATCTTACATGTTTTCAATTGTATGTGATTATAATAGTTTACAGGTGATGGAAAATAGTGATATAGATAGTTCATTAATATATAAGTATGATTTTTGCATAAATTAAATTACACATTTTTCATCAAATCAATAAAAAATGTTATTAATTTTGTATTACAAAAATATTCGTTCATCGTTGAAAGGTAACAAAATTATATATAGCTTTAAGTAGAGAAAAAATAATTATAAAAAAATAGCATAACAGTTCATTCTACATAATATACAATTAGATCTATAAGGTACATCAAAAATATATAATATTATATTGAGTGATAAATATATTTGTAAAGCAAAATAATATTTAATAAACTATAGTTAATTTAGATATTTACGACATTTTCTTGAAAGACAATGGCACGTAATTTTATCCTCCTCTAATGGAAATTTATAGTCATATGTGAGTTCTTCGCCCTGCAGTAGTTTTCTTTTAGCCAAAATCATTATATGCTTTTTACCATGGATTGTTTCAATTTTTGAATGACAATTAGGCTGTTTGATGAAAATATTTCATTAGATTATAAATAATATTAAAAACTTCTAAGGTCCTTGACAAAACACATAACATTTAGATATATATAATATGATGATATATTTACCTCGCACGAGTGATTAATGAATCTAGAAGAGTTTCCATTCATAGTTGCATCAACAACAATATCCTGATCGATCCTAAACATGTAACAATCGATCCCTTTTTTATTATAAAGCCTCTCACGTACATCGCTCACTTCTGATCGAATAACCTGCAAGGGATAAAAAAAAAAAAAAATTGATAAGCGATAAATTTAAAATAAATTTAAACATCAACAAACAACACTCACCTCCCCTGTATACTCAATGACATACTCCCCTTGTTCGATGTCCCTCAAACAAAACAATCCACGCCCATGAATATCCGATCGATATACACCAATAGTGCTAGTCAATGCTTTATTCATGTTTCTAAACTTCATCTCATTAGGCAAGGAATTAGCACGTCGACCACCAAAGTCTTCATTATTTGCTAATAACTTTGGAGGTTTTCTGTGCCTGGAAGCTAACCAGCTGAACATGTCATATCTGTTTTTTCTAACCACTATTCCTGTACGAGCACACCCTGAATGATTTTCAGTGGTAGAGCCAACAACATCAGCGCCTTTATGGTATACTGGTTTGTATTTAACAAATTCTTTGGCACCCGAAAGTTGTTCCAAGAGATACTTTAAAAAATTATTGCTTAGGCCTAGAGACCGAATTGCTGCTGTAATATCACTCGCATATGGATTGCTTGATGCCAATTGGGGCATTTTACGTTCATTCCTTGATACCTGAACAGCATCAAATAGTTTTGACCAAATTTCAACAAGTGAGCGATCTTTACAGAAGACACCATCAGCAGAGCTCATTTCAAACATGAGGTGAGGTACTGTCCGTTCACGTTCTGCTGTGGATGAAGACCATTGGCGCCCTGGATATGATTTATGGTGGACAGTTTTTGTTTTTAATGGAGATGAGTCTTCTTGAATACTTGAATCAATTTCTTTATTTGATGCAACTGTTTTACTTTTAACGTTATTAATATTATAGGAATTCGACAAAATATTTTCATAAATGTTGGAAGACGAATTTATTTCCATGTGTGATTTATTATTTCCTAAATGATTAGGTGAAACTAAATCTACATCCATAGGTTCGTAATTTATCAAAGATTTGTTTGCTACCATAAAAGTACTTGAGTGTTTATCTAAATATAACGACGGTGATGTGTTTATGTCTGTGACTAATGTGGGTGAATATGTTTCTACTGTAGATACGTTTGATATTTTGTCTACATTCTGTACAGGTGATTGTAGTTGTTCTTCCAACTGTTGCATATGTGATGTTTTTTCTGTGTCTAGTAAAGATAATGGATTTTCTGATCTTAAAGGAATATGCTCACAAAATAATAATTGAGGAACTGATGAATTATCTATTTTTTGTAGATATAGTGACTGGGTATTTCCTCCGTTTAAAAATGAAGTATTTATTTTTTCTAATTTCCCGGAACTAACTTCTTTTGTTATCTTTTGAGAAGGTGACACTTTTAAGGTTTTTACTGCAGAATTGAATGGTTTGAGTTTGGTTTTCAGAGGTGAAGATAAAGTACTATCTAATTGCAATGTACATGGTGTGACACTAGACCCAGCTTTAAGTGGTGATAAATAGCCTAATTTTGTTGGAGAGGACTCTATTAATTCTGTATTTATAACAGTATTTGAAGGTTTAACAATTTCTGTAATATTTACAGGTGTTGATATTTTAAACGGTGGTTCAACACATTTTGGAAGAATTTTCTTTTCTTCAATTCTTCTTGGTAAAATTCTCTGTTCTTCAATTCTTTTTGAAGGATATGTTTTCATAGTTGGTCTCTTCCATGGTTCTGGATTTACATTTTTCATGATGTTCATAACACCAAAAGCCTGATTTTCCACAGATTGCACTAAGCTATTAGGTATATTTTCTTTGGTATCATAACACTCAGTTAATCGCAATTTACGGTTAGAGTAGACTTTAGGCTGAGTACACATCATTTTACGTTCAGATTTTGTCTCAGAAGTTATATTATATGACCATTCGTTTGAAACTGATGGCTCTGTATTAATAATATAATATTGATTTGAAATTGGTTCTACGGGTTTGGCAGGTTCGTAAATTTGAGGCGATTGTGTAAAAGTATAATTTGAAGCCATAGTAGTATATTGATCCAAACCAACTATCATAGGTTGTGAACTAAATAGTAAATTATTACTCTGAGAGACATACATGTCCAAAGGAGGACTGTTTAGAAGTACTGTAGTGGGATCAACAACTGATGGTTGTACTATTACAGTTGGTGGAGTTTGATACTGATAACATGGCATGACAGATTGTGTTGGAGTACTATTTATTGTTATGTACTGAACATCAGATACAGAAGGTTGGACAAACGAAGTGTGAATAGGCTGAAGTATGACAGTGTGAGGCGGCTCTTCTTGTAGTTGTTGTTGCTGTTGATGTTCAGATTCTATTGGAGTGGGGGGAATATAATTTTGTTGAGGCACAATATTATGATCTTCTACTCGTACAACTACGTCTTCTACAAGTGGCAAACAATCGTCTTCAATTACCTTGTCAGATTTGTCGTCATCACTCGATTCACTGTCACTGTCTATCTCATAATCAAAATTACAATTTACCAAATGTCTTTCATAACTTACACTAGTCCTATATGTCCGGTGACATTTAATACATTTTACTGGTTGGTCATTTGTACAATCATCAATGACATCATTCAATTTGTCAAGTTGATATAATTCAAATTCTGATTCACAGTCACTTGAATCATACAATCCATCAAATTGAGGAATTGATTTTGGTTTTAATCCATAACTATTTGAAAATATTTCCATTCTGCAAGTTTCATCAATTGTGGATTCAAATTCAGAGTCTGTATCATAGTTGGGGTAAGCAAAACAATCAATACTACTATCCATTTTCATACGTTTAGCTTGAAAAGTGGAATCAATTGGGCATTTTCTTTTTAAAGCTTCATAACACTTTTGTAAGTTATCTACCTGAATGGATGTAAACAAATTAATATCTAAATCTTGTTTACAGTCTTCGTCCTCGGTAAGATCAATTACATTTTCTTGTTTGTTGTGATCAATAGTGTAGTTAAGTTTGTCAAATTTTAACTTTTCTACATAATTTTCCAACTTAGTTGTCCAATTGTACTGTATTAATTTCCAAGGTTCTTTTGTTGACCAATAGTATCGTTTGGCTTTAAAATTAATAGGCAAAATAGATTCAACACTGTCTGATAGAAATGGATGTAAATGTCCAAGACAACTAATATATAACGAACCAATTAAAATATGAATCTCTGAGCTTTCTTTACGCTTTTGTTTGATGTCCTCTTGTTCTATGTAAATCAGTCTTTCTAACGTAAAATCTTTAACACTACAACGAGTATCAGATGCATGGTTATTACAGTACACAGTTTTATTTTCGTTAAAAACACAAAATACTTTTCTAGCACATTGAAAATGATATGTCTTCACACAATTTCGATAACAGCATCCAACACTTGCGCCTTTTTCGTTGCAAACCACACATCGAACAAGTTTACCTCTAGAAAGAGCTAATTGAACATTTTGTAATGATCCATCAATTTCTTCAAAGACTTCAGAAGACCATAAAGCACAATTGGCATGGGCCCATATATTATCACCACAATAAAGAAGTCTTCCTTCTCGCATTGGAATGCCTTCACCCAATTTCTTGCAAAATTGACATACTCTTGTATCTTCCATTGTTGGAGTCAAATAATAATTATTTTCATCGTTACCAATAATATCATGTAGAGCTTTTATATCAGAATTAAGCAAATTTAATGACAATTTTGGGATAAACTTAGGTGGACTTATGATTGGCAATGCGTTAGATGAATAAGAACTTTTACGAGGAGAGTTTTTTTCAAAATCAGAGTTGAACCACGGAAAAACTTCAGTAACAATTTTCTTATATTCTAACCGAAGTTCAGGCACAATAAATTTATCAATAGTACTTAACATGTCATCATTAAATTGACAAAGGGATTCATATTCGTTGTTATTTACTTTCTGTTTTATTGTGACTAGTGTTGGAGTACCTTTAGACCATCCTTCCAATCCATGACAAACACATTGTTTAGGAATTTCATCGGTGGATTTTAGTGTAGCAACATTAGGACCATCAAGTGATGGAAATTTTGGTATGATCAATTTTTTACATACACAACCGGGTGATTGTTTTTGAGGACTCCATTTAATAAGATCACATGTTTTTTTATTTTTTCCCAGAATTAGTAGAACAGTCATAAAACCACTCTTTAATGCTTCATCAACATAAACTCGCCATGGAATGGTGCTATCAGTAGTACAGTTCCTAAAAATAAAAATGTATATTAAATTGATAACAAAATACAATTCATGTTCATAATTTATACATACATTTTAACTAAAAAATATATATTATATAACTTACTTGCAAACATACTCTATAACTTCAGGTAATGTACTCAAAACTTCATATTTCTCATTTGATAGGCCTTCACATTTAGAATGAACCCAGTGTTTGCAAGTTGCACATTCCATCATCTACAGTAAATAAAATGTTGATAATCATTCAAAAAGAATAATTAGGTGTAGCTTACCTTTGTTTCATAATCATCAGTCTCGTAACATTTTTGACATAGTGGACAATAATTACCACGTTGTCTTAATTGAAAGCACATTGAACACAGAGCTAAATTGCCAACAAAGTAATCAACTCTAGGTACATGACAACTCTTGCATTTTCTACAAGGGGGACAGGCCTAAAAAATTGATTAGTGAAAATATGTAACTAAACAAAAATAAACATATAATAAAGATTGTAAAATTTATATTACCCATGGCCTGTTTCGATCATAAACAATTTTGTCAACAAGACAATGATCATGATAGGAATCCTTACATCGTTGACAAGTTAACTTTGGTCTTGTTGTACCTCTACTTTGACAACCTTTACAAACCTGTAAAAAACCATAGTATAGATTAAATAATAACAAAACCAAGTTAGTTGATCTGATGGTGGGCCAGTGGCATATATAGGGGGTGGGCATAGCGGGCTGCAGCCCCCCCTCCCCGAAATTAGTTTTTTTTTAAATAGAACAACAATATATTTTATTTGGTACTATTATAAGTTATAATATTATAGCCTGTTGAAAATAACAAATACGAATATATTTATAGAAACTGTTAAATATATAGAAGACAGTAGCCTCTAAGTAATAGATTACTTGCTAGTTTCTATCTCCTACAGCCCACCCCAAAAAATATTTCTATATACGCCACTGTAGTAGGTACTAGGTGTAGACTGTTTACATTTGTCACTGAAATAGATGAGTTAAATTTGAATTGACAAATTGAGATGATAAATCATTCTACCCCCAAAAATATTAATAAATAAACACACATCATAGTAAAACTGATACATTTATACGCTCACAATCTAAAATATATTTCATTGATCAAATGTTTTTAAAATTGATGTTTAAAAGTAGTCATGAAACTTGAAGCTTAGATAATAAGATTAATATATTTCTATTAAATACAACTAACAAAACAAAACTTTATTATATTTTACCTACAAATTGTTATCTCTTGATATAATTTATAATTTATTAATAATGATGATTTCACTTTACCTTACATTTCGGACACGTCCAACTAATTTTTGACCATTCACTTTCGTGTGAAGAAATTCCAACACCAACTCCATCAACACAAAACTTGTGATAAGGTTCACAACAACATACGCAATGGATTAACTAAAATTAACCATTGTGATAAATAATTTTACAACTATTTTCCCAAAATATGAAAATATGCTATATCCATTTACTTTTTCCATTCCAGCACTTCCACATAAGAAACATACTGCTCGTCGAGGTATTGATAATAGTTCAGTTCCCACAATAGCAAACCCATTTTCTGCAATTCTATCTGGGTCATAACTTTCACGAAAATTCAAATCAACAGTTTTGTCATCTTCAGTGTTATCCATGTTTGCATTAAGATGATCTTGCATCATTAGATCTTGAAGTGTTCTCTAAAAAGATTAAAATCATAGATATAAAATATTTTTTTATTTTAAAAATGAATAACTATTAGTAAAAGTTGGGATTATTCACATTTGGTTGAATAGATAAAAAAAAATCTTGTTCATTATCAACAGGTATTGGCATTTTTGAACATTTTAAGGTAGTAGATGATTCCATAGTATTGGTAACTTCCGTATCACTAAAATTTAAGTTTCAATTAATGAAATAATCTTGTATATTTTATGTTTAAATTTTACCTTGTCATATTTTCATCATTTCTAATATGTTGAGATGAATTTATTATGTCCACTGGTAACACTAATTATAAATAAACATAATTATTAAAAGTTTTACATTGCAAATACACTGTTAAATGCATAAAATTAAAAAAATGTAAATAAGCCAAGTTGCATAAATATAAATATTTTAACATAACCAATAATTATTGTATTTAATATTTGCATAATTAGTTTAATCCAAATTAAGCATTTAAATACATATATAGATTACCATCAACATCTAGAGAATTGTCTAAAACATTTCCAAAGGTAGCAAGGGTCTGTCCCAAAACAGACTCAGCAGTGCGACACACATGTTTAATTCTGGGTCCTTTTGTGTTAAAATATTTGCATTCTTAATTGAAATATAAAAATAATAAATATACAATTGATACTTAGTTTTTTAACACATTCAATGCCGGACACATAACCTATACGTCATACGAGCCTTATAGTGGCCACTATCATATTTTGAATTTTAAATGAAAACAAATGTATACCATGGTTTATATTTTAGGGCATAGATCATATACTATGGATGGAGCCATGCCCATGTTAAAAATTAAATACACATAATATAAGCAACTCGATCACTGTATTATAAATGCTTAATGTACACATGCAATAGGCAAACCAACGCATATTTAGTCGTAGGTAGCTGATTGATTTGTATTTATAAACATCAATTAAAATAGATAAATATGCCACATTTCTCTCTGTGCATGTGCAGTTTATTCGTCTAATACAGAAACTTGACACTTTGTCGCTAATATGTGCTTAAAATTATCAGAACATAGGTTGGTCCATAGTATATGATAAAGTTTACAAACACAAAAGTGGTGGGAAATCAACTGTTTTTAGTAGTTGATAATTATATACTGAACAACAGATCTAATATTATAATTGTTTGATCGTCAAGAGCTGGAAGCTCCTGACATAAAATGACTAAAATTGGCATTGAATATGTTAAGGTATAATATTAAGCATACCTTTACTTTCTAATAAGTTGGATGTTGCAGTATTTATTGATCGTACTGATGGGCTTCGTTTATTGTAATTTGGTTGAGCATCTCTACAAACATCACCTTTTTTAATTTTTTTTTTCTTTACTTTTTCTTCTAGTTTTGGTTTTTTTCTACTACATCCTTTTTTTGTATTGTATTCTATATCTGAATCAGACTTATCAGAACATTCATCAACATCATTTTCACTACTATACAACTCATCATTGCTTTCATCACTGTCTTCATCTAAAAGAAACATTTTTAAACATATATTATTTAATTTAGATACAACATAAATCAATTTTATTTTACCTCGCAAAGCACCAATGATCTCTTTGTGAAGCTTATAATCTCGTAAAATCTTTTTTTGAAGACCACTTTCTATATTTATGGTCCATGGATCTGGTTTTTTCAAGACCCACATTAGTACTGGAGCTATTTCTCTGGGAAGAGTGTCTAATAACCGTTGAACTGTTGTTTCTGGTAACTTTAATCGCTTCAGACACAATTGAAGCCAACAAGCTTTACATCGAGAATCAGTAGACACAATTCTCGTCACACCGTTTTGGGATTTAAGCCCATTTGGAATACGACACTGTCCTATACCTAAGTCAAAAATAAAATTCAATAAAAATAATAGTCAATGAAAATAAATGTCAAATTTACCTCTATCATTATTACAACGATTGATAGAATTTTGATTTTCAATTGATTTGGCTATAAACTTTCTACACGAATCACAACTGTACGCTCCATACTTTTTGGTCTTTGCAATTGACTTATAAAAACGAATAACACCACAAACACCACATTGAACTTCACCACTAGTCTGGTTCATATTCAGTGGACCTAAACAAATTCAGAGATTAAAAACTTTGAATAAAATATAAAACTGTTAGTTAATAATTACCTCCTTTGCATGATTTTGCAAAAGTATAATTAAGATTGTCATCCAAACAGGATACAACTGAAGTTAAAGTGGTGTTTTTATTTTCAGTATTAGGTTCACATTTTGTGTTTTCTTCTTTTTTAACTTTTGGAAAATCCATTTTACTTATAATACTAGGTTGAACCTACAACATAATGATTTATATCATACTATTTACTATGACATCTAAATATCATTGCAATGAAATAAATGTTGAAATATAAATTACACAAATAGTTTTAATTCAAAGACAATAAATTAAAATATTATAATTTGTTTTAATATAATAGATAAAATATTAATTCAATAAATTAATACACTTAATGATATCTAGTGCATAATATGTCAACTGTTGCTTTTAAATAAATCAAGAATTCAAAAAATTATAATAAGTAGGTAGTTAATATTTTAGTATTTGTATGTATAATGTGCAAAAACACTTATCATAAACAATTTAAGTATTAATTATGAATAAATGAATATAATATTAGGTACATCATAAACAGGTAGTGAAAATTGTATTCAAAATAAAAATATCTAGTTATTTCTTTGTTTTAATTAAAATGATATGCGTTCTTGACAACAAAATTGTGAACATGGTTAAAAGGAGAACCCTAAAAAAAAAAAAACTGGTTATACATCATTGACTGCAATGCATCTGAAAGAAAAGTCACTTTTTCAAGATTTCATAAAAAAAACAGTAAGAGGATGTCCAGTGGTACTTAAAAATTATAATTATAAAATCTTAGCTAAGGAACAACAAACAAACGAATACTCACCACAACGGTGTCCGTGCTGTACTTGCTCTGTTGGTCATACCGAGCGGCATTTCGATCGCAAGTCTCTCTCGTTCGAAGCTTATCGGCAATTTCGTCGCAGTCGCTATTGCTGAACCCCGTGAACTCCTGTTGCTGCAGTCCACGATAAAAAAAAATAGTTATTAATTATTGGGTATAATATTACAGCGTTTATAATTAATATATTAATTATGGTAATAATAATAAACGATCGCGTTATCACCGCGAACCGATAACGTGAAATCCTTTCTCCGCCAGCGGGAATAGCGGGATACGCGCGATTGTGATAAGGAACGGGCGGGGGGGACGGGGATAAGACGGCCACAGATAAAAAAAAAAACACATTAAAAATACATCGAAGATCAAAAACCGACGGGCCCGGTGTAATATGGACTACCGCACTGTATTTTGGATTGTTTTCCCGCCGCCGCCGTCCCACCGTGGTCTTTCTACGTACCTCGCCGTCCTTTTCAAACGTCGTCCGGAACACGTTGAGCGCGATGGATATCAGCCGGGCGTTCTTAGCCTCGACGTCCACGAAATCGGACGACACGCCGACCCGGATCATGGTGCGCTGACACCGCGTCTTTGGCGGTTTCCCGAGAAACCTGGACTTGCCCATGTTATTGGGGCATTACTGTCGCGCCGACGAAGGCGTCCGCCTTGGAGGATCGTCCGTCGCCACGGTGAACGAGCGAAACGAAAAAAAAATGAATACAGTGACTGAACTTTTTCAAACGGCGGCGCGGGCACGATTTTTAAAAACAATAATAATATGAGCCGTTACCGCGGCGCGCACATCACCGCTACGATCGCCCGATCGATCTACTCAAAAGACCGAACAAAAACGAACCGCGACCTACGGCGGACCGCGAGCGCGATAACGGTGTTCGTCTATGCAGGCGCCGTGAACTATGATTGCATGATTAATAATTATTGTACTATTGTACGAATCGTTTGCGTAGCGGCGCACACGCACATGCACACGCACGCTCCCGTAGTCACGTACCGTACGATTGCAGTAGGGCTCGGAACACGGAACGAGCGCCGAGCGCGGTAAAACGGCATAAAGTTAAATGACGGCGCCTCCAGCCTTGCCTCGACGGCTCGACACATACGGGCGACGTTTTGACGTCACGTGCACGCGCGGTGTCGGTCTTGCGCGGTTCGGTTTGCCCAACCATGGAGGGAGGACATTGCGCGCGCAAATTCGGGACCACACCTGTGGGTTGCGGCCCGTGGGGCGATTAGGGTGATCGTCGGTTCGCGGAGAGACGAAGGGGGAAAATGTTCAAACTTCAGACGTTCCGTTAACAGGAACGCGGGAAAATCCCTCGTCGCGCCAGACCTACCTTCACGGCAAACAGCTGTTGAAACCTCGCGGGAGAACCCCTCTCTCTCATCCCGTTCCGACGCAAACAATAACGTCGTCAAATTGGTGTGCACAGCCAGAGACCCCGTACTATACTACTATGACCTAATCATGTATTTCCGAATTTCCAACTTTCCTATAGTGCAGCCAAAACAAGTCATGTCTTATAATATGTTTGTTGTACACATAACTTAAAGACCAGTACGAGTATAAACGTATATCTATATTATGACTTTGCCTTTTGGTATAAATAACTTATTTTAATTTTTCAATTTTGAGCTTGAGATCTGGAGAATATAGTCTTGCTGTTGAAAAATGAAAATTAATCTAAGGAAAATTTTGATATTGATATGATCTTAAACAAGTAGTTACTGAAGATGTGTACCGAAATTTATATGAATAGCTACAAGTAGCTTTCACTATACCCAGGGCCAGCACGGAAAGGGGCGCCAAACTGAAAATTATTTTTATTTAATTTATCTTTTAATACGCATTAACAATCTATAACAATCTATTATTTTGTATAATGAACTATCGTAATTCGTAGGAATACAACAGTGCACCGTACAGCGATAATAATATTTACCCATTTATAAATAAATTCATATAACTAGACGATTAGGTACCTACCTAGGTAGGTACGTCTAGATTCGTTAAAAATACTGCAGCGGGAAAACCCGTTCGGACCTTACAGCGAAAATACCTCAGTGACAGTGGCGTATTTTGAAATTTTTTCTGGGGGGGGTCTAAATATTAGGTACCTACAAGTTTATAATATAAAAAAAACACATACGAGTTACGATGTAATAATTGTATTATATTATATTTTTTTCTTTGGGGGGGTCCAGACCCGGGGACCCCCCCCCCGTAAATACGCCACTGCTCAGTGAGGTGTAAATCAAAAAGACACAATTGCCTGACACACACTATACTATAGTACTGCACACACAAATATTTATTGTTTTCGACGAGCTCTACGTACGGTCTGCTGTGTAAATGTGTAATGTCTAGGGCAAAGGACTTGTAGCATTTGCATATTTGTTTTGCTGTCACGAAAATAGCAGAGTATGAAACAAATACGTTTCATGCTTTCACAAAGCTAGTTTTGAAATTTTATTTTGCATATAAATGCATATTTTAAGTCTTGTTTTCAGGGCATATTTTACACTTTTTTTAGACATATTTAACTTAAATCAATTTTTTCCATACTTTACATATTTTTTATTTCAAATAATACACTCCAAATGTTTGGTTGAAAATTTAAGAAATGTTGGTCTTATAATCATATTGACTGTCCGCGGGCACACGTGTTTACTACAAGCGCTTGAGGATCGTCAATAAGCCAATAATATAATTTGCTGTAATTAATTTTATTACCTAATAGATAGATAATCGTAAACGATCTAATGTACACCGTACACCATACGACATCACCACCACAGTGTGCGCATTGACGCGGATTGACGGCTTTTATTCGATTAGGATCAAAAAAAATTTAGGAAAAATTTTTTAAATCCATATTTTCAGGGTGCCACCATTGGGTGACTTCCCCCTCCCGCTAGTTACTTATTGTACTACATGTAAGTACAGATTGTAAATATAAATTTTTGTTAAATAAAAAAAAAAATGCATATATTAAGTGCATATTATAGGGGTTTTGAGTGCATAAGTGCTTGCATATTTAGTGCTTTTTAGAGCTACAAGTAATTAGTTACTAATGTCAAATGTATAAAACAAGTAACAGCCAACGGGTAATCAATATTTATTTATTTTGTTTAGTAAATTTCAAATTTGTACATAATATTTTGGTTTCTTATTTACAATAAATTCCGTTCTTTGGTTGTCTTAATAAATAAGTAATTAGTCACTGTTTCCTATATTATAGGCAGTGGTGGCATGAAATAATATTATATTTGGTTTAATATTTTATGTTAATGAATATATACTTTCAACTTTAATATAATTGTATATAATAATTAATATATGGCAATGGCAGTATGGCACAACGGTAGATATATAACATGGTGAATCCAGAATCGCACATTCCCACATTTATTAATTATTATTATGAAAACACTAAAACAGTGTTTAATAAACACGTTTTCGCAATATCTATAAATATTATATCATATTATTTACGTACATGAAGATGATCCCCGACTATGTTAATAAAAAATACATATTTTATAAAACAATGTAAATTGAATAACGATTGTTAACAAATATTCTAAATTTGTTAATAACTCATATTTAATAAAAATAACATGTAATGATTAATAAAAAAAAAATTATATTTGATAAAAAAAAGTAAAAATATCACAATTATTCTGAAGTGTCTAATAACTCAAAATCAGCCAAAGTACCTATAGTTGGTCGGAAGCTGGACTCGATCGGTCAAAGTCGGGGGGCTGCGTGAACTTGGCTCCCGAAACTTATTTTGGACTCAACGGCCGAGGGGGGTGTTTACAAATCAGGTATTGAATTTCCAATTACTTACAATTGTTTGCAATAATTTTGTTAAAATGTTTGTACAGTCTGGGGGGCACTTCATGCAGGGCTGGATTGGTATGTATCGGCCCATCGAGATTTTCACTTCTAAGTGGCCCATTTACATATTCAGAAGCCCAAATTTACGTCTATAATTATTAAGTGCTTATAGGTGGCCCAATCGTATTTTAAATATGAATTTATTTTCACTCACACGACCGGCCTAAACTACCGGCCCAATTATTTCTGGCACCGGCTCTGACTAATGACTATACCGTCTATAGCTGAAGTGGTGATTGGAGGGTAAACTGGTACGGTCAATATAAACTCAGAATACTGGTACGGTCCACAATAGTCAAGCAGTCAGGTTTCCAAAACTTTTATGAAAAAAAAAGGAATAAAACATCAACGATTATTTTTAATTTTATTTAACCGACGATCGATGGGAAGCCACGACTCACGAGTGACTGCGATTGAAAATAATACGATAAATATTTATTAACCAATAGATGTCATGAACAGTGTCGGCCTGGCCATGTCCGCTAGGCCGCGATCGCGCCGGGTCCCCTCCGTTTTTTTTTGGGGGGGGGTCATACTTTTGGGGTCCAGGGTAAAAAAATTACAAGATCTTAATAATTGGATCAATAATCGGATGCTCACCTATTATCTATAGTGTGAGAGTAGGCATTGTGCATACTATGGTGCAAGTGTCAAGTAAAAATTATAATAGTAACATTGTAACACGTAGAAGGAGGTTTTTTGGGTAATTTCGCTACTTTAGGTTAAGTTAGGTTTTATCCATCGCTTCAAAAACAATGGCTCGGACGACTGCATGAGAGCACCTCTTACCCGAAACTGCGGGGGCCCTGTTGTTGAATTCAGCGATCATGCAAATACTGCATAATATAAAAATATGTCTGAAACTATGATGTTGATGTACAATACTATTCGTTTATATTATGTCTATATCTATTTATATATATAAATAAATAAATAAATAATAATATATATTATATATGTAACAATGATGAAGATGAGACATTTACTTTTGGAAGTTTACTTAAATAATATTATGCTTATGGCTGATCGCTTATGTATATATTTGTCTTCAAAGTTTAAATTCTATAGTAAAAATATAATTTTAGTTTTCGTAATTTTGTTTCTATGTAAACTGTAATATTATTGATAACTATTATTTATTGTTTTGTAGTTTTCATATGTAGAATATATTCTACAGTTTCATAGTTTATTATTAAACGAATCATTAGCTACGTAGTTATATTAATTATATTATTGGCTACACAAGGGTTCGCGTTAATATTGGATATACATCATATATTATAATTTAATGTCATTATTTATAAATTATAAATTATGTCTTGCCGCAGCCCATTAGCAATAGTTATTTATAAAAATATTTTCTACTGCAAAAGTGCAAAATATTCAGCTATGATTTCAGATATTTTGTCAATAAGACTGCAATGCTGTTGTAGTCGCGTTATGTCGATTGTTGTTGCTGCCACAGCAAACTAATATTATAGGTATAGTTCGCGATATATTTGGTGTTATACTGTTGTATATTTGGTTATTTATTTATTTATTGTGGTGAATGTGCACAATTAATTTATAATTATAGATCATGAAACTTATATTTACTAGATTATATAATAGTATAGGACGTCTCACCCGCATGTGTTGTCTCCGTCGTACACACATACGACATAGCAAATGTTCGTTGGCTAGTTTCAATAGGATATTGTCAGTTTTTATATTAGAGTGAATTGACCTATTATCAAACTTTTAGGTAAGAACAGTATCTATTCTGTGTTCTCTCGTTGGTTTTTTACGATATTTTAATTTTTAAGTGAGTTATAGGTATGTATAGTATTCATATTCTAAAATGTTCATAACTCACTTAAAAATTAAAATATCGTAAAAAACCAACGAGAGAACACAAATAATGTTGTTACCTAAAAGTTTGATAATAGGTTGATTCACTCTAATATCAAAACTGACAATACCTACCCTATTGAAACTAGCAAACGAAAATTTGCTATGTCGTACGTGTGTAAGACGGAGACAACACATCCGGGTGAGACGTCCTCTTAATGATTATAATAAAGGTACATTTTGTATTATAATCCATATTGCTAAAAATCGCATAGGTATACATTTTTTGGGGCCCCCTTAAAAACTGACCCATGGGACTTTGGTGTGCCAGGCCGACACTGGTCATGAACTATAATATACAGAAAGTTCTCACCATTACATCATTCGCAATAGTGGATCGAGTGTTATATTTTTAACTTAAACAAAAATTGTAATTAATATGTATCATATAATGGACAATTTTGAAAGTCAAAGAGGCAGTTCGCAGTGAGTTAATAGTATATAGGAAATATTCTTATGTGGTTTTGAGGAAGAATAATAATTCCATAAAGTATAAGGTGGAAATGCACACAGAACTCAAATTTTAAATGGCCGGGAAAAGTAACAACTAATTTGATGAAACCGGTAACTGATAAGTTATAATATTATTATATTATAACTAGCTGATCCCGTGCACTTTGTTACCCGTTAAATGTACAAACTGTATATGACTCAAACTTTGTTCAATGCTCTATTTAATATTCGGTGTATGATGTTCTAGATTTATTTTAACTTTTCTTTTGACCGGAATACAAATTTTAATTCACAGCCCTATATTATCAGGTAGTCAATCTATACCTGCGGTAGATCGCGGACCTCGTGCTGTCTGTACGTAAGTGTATGATTTAACTCTAAAGTATCAAAATTATACAAAGTTTGTCGGTTTTACTCAATTCCACCTACGGCGAATTAATATAATCAAACCGTAAATTTTTATGAGCATTTTAAATTCATATTTTTACAAAATTTGTTATTTACTCGATTTCTCATGTAACGATTTTCTTATTTTGATATACCTAATTTAAAACGAATGACTCTATACTCTATTCAAAATAAGACCGTGGCCAGCCGGCGAGTGGCGACCAGTTTCCGTCCGGCGGCGGTCAGAGTGGTCAGCCATATGGTGAAACGCCGTCCACACCACGGGCTCTGCCACGGAACTAAGCCACGCCCATGCGCACAACTCGGCCGCCCGGTCACGATCTTACTTTGAATCACGGACTAAGTATATCTTAGTTCGTGCTTTGAATAGAGTATAGATACATGCAAATTTCACTGAATGTTTATCTTATCAATTATTATACTTATGATAGAATTTTCAAAATATTTTGATGCTTTTTGAGCTGTTTACGGGCATTGTCAGTTTTCAATATTTTATTTTTTTTTTCTATGAATATCAATAAAGTTTTATCTGTTAGGCCAAACAGTTTAAACATTTAATACAAGGCTCCTGATGTATTGTTACAATAGCAGTTGAAAAATATTAAAAATACATAGGCACTATTTTTTTTATAAGCATTTAAAGATCAAACAACATTTATCAAATTTAAAATTGAATAATTATTTTGTACTTAAAAACGTATAAAATGTTCAAATTTTATATCTAAGGATTGAAAATTTAAAACAAGATTCCATATGTAAATAGCTAGTTAATTCTGTTACCAAAAAATCTAAAAAATATACAAGCACAATTTATTTTTATAGTAATTTTAAGTTAAAATTTAGACGAAATTACATAAAAAAAAAACCTAGAATAACTATTTCAGTTATTTCGTTGTGATTGTATATTATTATTTGTGGGTACTTGAAACTTCTAAAGTACACTATTATATATCTATGATAGTATCACGGTTTTTGTTGATGTATAACGAGTTATAAGTATCTAATAGATATTGTGATATGATTAATTTGGAATTTATTATAGGTAGGTACCACGGATTAGTATAGTATATTAATCCGTGGTAGGTACCTATTATAGGTCAAATTTTTTTTTAATACCATAGATATGTATATAATATGTCTTTTAAGGATGCTGAATTGCTGAACCCAAATTTTGCATACATGTAGTGTAATTGCCAATTGGCATTTGGCATGGCAATAGCCATTAAGTAGGAGCTCATAAGGACAATGAGAACTGAGAAGGAGGTTAGCCTACCTTATATTTTTTAACATCAAAGCATTTTTGTAATATTTTATGCTTTTTAATATTTTTTACCAAATTGTTAACAATATAATAATAATAATATTAAATAAACAATAAAACAACCTAATCGGATTCTGATGAATAACTATCATGCAAGTCGTCTGAATCACTTTCTGTATTACTATCCTCAAAATCGGATTATATGAAAAGTGATTGTTCTTCCGGGGAATATTCAAGTTTATTTTTATTATATCCACCATGATTTGTACCAGCTAAAATAAATACTCCTTTAAAATATATTTGTAATGTTATGTTTATAATTAAATTATGCATTCAAACCCTAACATTCTTGATTCATTACAAAGAACAAAATTGTCAATTTCTGCACAAATATAATATAGTTTTTGATTGAAATATTTTGAATCAACTAACACAACTAAAGGCGGCTCTCACACCGGAGCAATAGGCAACGAGCAACTAGCAATCGTCAATACGCAATAATATTGCTAATTGATTAATCTCATAGAAAATAATGAATATTCTCACACCGAAGCAACACGATGTTTCCTTTTGCGAACTTGTAGCAACATGCGTACGAACGTCGTGTTGCCGGTCGATATTATTGACAGTGTTGAGCAATACGAGCTACGGTATTTTTTATTTGTTATTATATAAAATTATATATAATATTAATATTTATATAATTTGTTCAGTATTAATTATTAAGTATAATAAAAGTATAAAAGAGTACAATGCGACAATATTACCAAAATGGATCAAATAATTGTTACAATACGACCTGTATAATCATTAAAAAGTAATAACTAATTGATAACGACCGCGGATAACGATTATTAATAAATATAATAGGCCGTGGTGTGATACAGAATAATAGGCTATCAGTGATCCGCATATTGTGCCATATTTAAGCCCCTAAAACTAAGAGAGGCAGATAAAGGCAAATTAATTATAGTTATTTTTAAACGCGAGAAAATTATTTTCAAATTGAAATAAGTCTGACCAGTGGTAAAATGAAGTAAATTTAATTCACAGCCTAATGAAATTGGATTTTCTATAATAGTCTTAACTTTTAGTTATTTGATTCTCAACACAAAAAAATACAAATATAATTTTTGGACAAAATATATATTATGTTCAAATTGAGTGAATATATGACTAAATTAAAATATATTGACATTAAACTGATTTCAGTTGGATAAAACCTTAAAATACACATCAAAGTTGTTATGGAGGTATAAAATTAAAATTTTAGGTAAATTAATATGATATTACGTTGTCAAAGTCGTGTAATTCGTGGACAGGTTACTTAAGATTATTATTGAAACTATAAACAATTATGAAACTCTTCAAAAATTGACTTTTGGCAAACTAGAAATGGCTTTCATCCCACTGTGTGCCGGTTAGATATATTATGGTGCATACATGTATAATATCGAGAAAATAAATTACTTCACAGGTATAATTCTTATAATTCTCAGCTCTCAGGCCTTGTAGAATTGTCGGATTTTGATATCCATTTTTTTTAACTAAAATGCAGGCCTTCAGTTTTTATTTTATTTCAAATAATGGTATCTATAATATATAAATTAAAAAAAAAAGATTAAAATTGTATTATTTTGAAGGCATACCTAGTACCTACCTATTGTAAGGTTTGAGATTAAAATATCGAAAACCAGAATTCATAATGCGGCCTGTAGATTATTACCATCTATTAGTTTAAAAAATAAATTATCAAATCTGGTTGATTTTACATAACAGGATCATTATTCCCGTAGAGAGTACTTTATGGGCAAAATTACATTGGCACCGGGTGTCATCCTAACCTAACGATAATAAAACATCATAATATCACAGTGGCGTAGGCGCGTAGCCAAGAATTTTGTAAGAGGAGGGTTAAGTATCACAAAAAATACAAAAAAGAGGGTAAGTGGATGCCGCTATGTTGTACATTAGGTTACAAGTGGGTCACTGTATAATGGATTGTATTAAATTTGAATTCAATGATATCATAATTTATAGGTATCATTGTATATGAAAAACGATTCTGCAGAGCGGAGACGGTTTGTCAGTCTGGATATTTTATATTGTTATTATATTTTATTATAGGCTTGTATGTTGAATTAATATTATAAATTACAACAAAATAAATAAAATAGTTATTTTTATTTGTTTTTATGGTAAAATTGAAATCAAAATCCCATTTACAATGGTTTTTTGTAATATTTATCGGTGGTTTTTCCCGTTATAAGTTATAAATTATTATATCAAACTGAACATTTTATTTTATGTTTTCTAATAGTAGGTAAGGAAAACAACTTCCTAACACATTTAAAAACACTTTAAGTTTATTTTATTTATACATTATTATGTACAGTATACAATATAAAAAAATTAATTTGATGCGTCGTTGTCTTAATGGATTAATCCTGAAATCATAGGAAAACAATTGTTATTAATAATAATATAACTTTGATTAGTCTTTTTTTACAATCAATTTGGTACCAACCTAAATAATCGTCCATCAATGTACCGATAGCAAACTGTAAAAACAAATGTTTCATAATTAAAGACATTTCATTTTAAATAATATATCATACTAAAAAGTTTACAACAGCTAAATTGTTTTTATAAATTGTTTTATAAGTGAACATTTTTATTCAACATTTTGTTACAAACTGAATCTTATCTAACAAACTGAAATAAATAATTCATAAAAAAATAAGTATTCTATCTAAAAGTGTCTAAATTATGATCAGTGAGCCCTCACTAATTTTAGAATCTATGTAAAAATGACTGAAGGAAAATGTCTGGGGTAAAATTGTCCAAAATAAACTGTCCTTGACAAAGTTGTTTAGAATCAAAAATAGGATGTAATATACATACACATATGAAGTACATTATTATACACACATCATATACCTAACTAAAATATATCTGTAACATTGATTTATATTTTAAGAAATAAACAGATACAGCAAACCTAGTAGTTGAATGCAATTAGACGCTTCCAATATTAACAATAGTATGGCTTATCTGTACATTATATAATAAATGCTACTATGTATTTTATTATAACATTTAAAATAAAATTTAGTTACCTAGTTATAACTATCTTCAACAATCAGTGCTTAAATGAATAGTTTTTATTCTACAATATAACACAGGATTAATGTATTTTTTTTTTTTATAAAACACTGATTATTTTCAATTTAATTTTGTTAACATTTATTTACAGAAATGGGCATGATATCAAATCCTTTGGATTTCGATTTTTGATTTTAAATATATACAAGGATTTTGATTTGACTTTATAAATACTAAATACCATTGTAATGATTTTGATTTTCGATTTGTCAGTCTATAACACTGACTAAATAAATATAATAAAAATATCAATTAATCAATTTACTTTATAATATTTTTTTATACTTTTATAGTTCATGGTTTGTAACAATTGATAGAGAATAAAAAGGTGATAAGTGGCCCATCAACCGTTCACCAAAGTTATTAAATTGTTAAATTTAATGGTTAATGGTATTAATATGTAATTAACTTAATAGATAAACAGAAATCAAGACGTCATTTTTAAATTGTCTTGTATTTAAAAAACCTTGTTTATTCTTTAATATTTAATTTCAAATAGGTGCTCTGCTGTACAGTAGGTTACAATGGGGTCACTGTATAATGGGTGGTATTAAATTTGAAATCAAAGATCTATCATTGTATAAGAAAAACGATTCTGAGCGGAGATGGTAGGCCAGTCTAGGTATAAGATATATTATATACTTATCCATGGTATTAAAAAAAATTTACCTATAATAAATTCCAAATTAATCATATCACAATATCCATTAGGTACTTATAAAGCGTTAAATATCAACAAAAAACCCTGATACTATCATAGATATAAAATAGTGTACTTTAGAAGTTTCAAGTATCCACAAACTATATTATACAATCACAACAAAATAACTAAAATAGTTATTCTAGGTTTTTTTTATAAAATTTTGTCCGAATTTGAACTCAAAATGACTATAAAAATAAATATTGTACATATGTATTTTTTTAGATTTTTTGGTAACAGAATTAAATACTTACATGGAATCTTGTAATAAATTTTCAATCTTTAGATATAAAAGTTGAAAATTTTATAAATTGTTAAGTACAAAATAATTATTCAATTTTAAATTTGTTAAATTTTGCCAAAATTCGATCTTTAAATACTTGTGAAAAAAAATTGTGCCCCTATGTATTTTAAATATTTTTCAACTGACATTGTAACAATATATCAGGAGGCTTGTATTACATTTTTAGACTTTTTGGCAAAACAGATAAAACTTTATTGATATTTATAGAAAAAAAAACTAAAAAAATTGAAAACTGAAAATGTCCGTAAACAGCTCAAAAAGAGTCGAAATATTTTCAAAATTGTATGGTGTATAGGAAATGCTAATATAAACATTCGGTGAAATTTTCATGTATCTATAGTTATTTGTTTTTGAAAAACTACAAAATTGCTATATGAAAATCGAGTGAATAAAATTTTGTAAAAATATGAATTTCAAACGCTCATAAAAATTAAATTTGATTTTCTTATAAGCATTTTTTTTTTATAAAGGTAGTTAATCTTATAAGGAATCTTAGATTTAAAAAGAAAAATTTTTATGAATTCTTAAGAGGACGCTACACCCGCATGTGTTGTCTCCGTCTTACACACGTACGACATAGACAAAACGCGTTTAGGCAGTCTGAGTATAACTCGCTCAATTTTGGTTCTAGAGTAAAAATACCTATTATGAAATTGAATTGTGATAATATTTCTAAGGGCAAGACGCTGCGGTTTTTTTAAAATATTTAATTTTTTAAAAGTCAAAGGTATTTTAAAAATGGTGAAATTTTTTCTATTTCTAAACGATATAATGAACGTTATATTGGGTATAATGGAAAAACCGCAGCGTCTTGCCCTTAGAAATATTATCACAATTCAATTTCATAATAGGCATTTTTACTCTAGAACCAAAATTGAGCAAGTTATACTCAGACTGCCTAAACGCGTTTTGTCTATGTCGTACGTGTGTAAGACGGAGACAACACAAGCGGGTGTAGCGTCCTCTTAACTCAAAATAATTTGCTAATTTTTGTGATTTTTCAATATATTGTCAATTTTTGAACTTTAAAGTTTAAATGCTTATAAAAAAAAAAACTATGACTAAGGATTTTTAATATTTTTCATCTGCCTTTGAAACAATATACTAGGAGCCTTCTATTAAGCTTTTTTAACCAAAAAATAAAATTTTATTGATAATTTTAGAAAAAAAACTAAAAAACAATGGAAAATGAAAATGTCCCTTAACAGTTCATAATAAATCAAAATATTTTGAAAATGTTATCGTGTATGGAAAATGCAAATATAAACAACCAGTGAAAATTTCATGTATCTATGGTCATTTGTTTTAAAGTTACACCAAAAACCAAATTCAATTTTGTGAAAAATCGAATTTGAGTAAAAATTCCCGTTTTTCCTTAATTTTCTTATGTTTTCTTGGAGCTTTTGAAAATTACTGGGAATTTTAAATTTTGACCTCCCCACTAACGATATTCACTTTCCAATCGAACAAGATACTGAAGTTGAAAATCGAAGCATTATTTCGACTACTAATAGTGTACACAGACACAAAAAAAAAAAAACACACACACATCATTGTAAAATCGTTCCACTCAGAATCTAAAACATTTGACTATTTAAAATGTACTTCATTCAAAACTTTCTTCAAAATGAGATCATTTCAGGGTTCCGCAAAACTTAAGTGCCTTTTCAGGATTTATATTTGTAAAGTCCTGTTTGTCTATTATTTAAAATATTTTCTTGAATTAAATATAGTACAACTATTTTATATGAAAATATTTTTATTTTTAATGCAAATAATCCATACATAAAATGACATATTGAAACTATTTAAACAAAGTAGGGATACTAATATTGTCTGTCGAGCTATAGTAACTTATCGTTGAAAGCTAAATAAAAAGAACTTAGAGGTTTCCCGATAAAAGTGGACATAAAAAAAGAGTTCCACTTAAAAGTTTAAGAAACACTGGCCCATAGGTATGTATTCTACATAATAATTATTAAATTATCATTTATAATCTATGGTGTCTAAACGTACCTACTGTATAGTGTGTTTAATTATAGTTTAAAAAATGTATGGATTAAAATGACTAACAAAACACTTTTTTTTTGACAATTAAATTTTTGAATATTTAGTTAGACAATTTAATTGGTAATGTGGAGATTTTTTTTTTTTTTTATTTCGAAAACATTGATTTTCAAAATCATTTATTCGGTAATTTTGGACTTGGATTTTAAAAATCAATTTTTAAGGATTTTCCCAGCTTTGTAAATAAAAGTTCATTAACCAATGATATTAATTAATATTTTTTGTTCTCATAGTATTCGAATATTAACAAATGAATTTTAAAATACATACTATTCCTGATGCATCAACACGTGTTCCAACAATTTTTAATCTTATTGTGTCTTCAGGCTGTATTGCTATATTCTAATAACATAAATAAATAATATTATAGTAATATATTATACATGAAAGACAAAACTAAATAATAATCTAAAGAATAACAACAAACCTAATATCAGCTTTGGATTTTAAATGGAGAACATTAGAGTAATAATGTGGAGTACATTCAGTTTTTAAAACAAATGTACAGAAATTGAGAAATTTCTGATAAACCCTCACAAGCTGACACTTATTTTACTTTATAAAAAACAGTCAGTGGCAGTGTGAAATTATTTTTTCTTTAATTGCTATTTAAAATAAGTATCCATCTACCAAATGGATAGCTAACCCCTCTACTAACCAAACCCAATTCATACAAAGTACATAAAATAATTGTAAATTATAAATGAGTATCAATTCACATCCCTACTTTTAAATAAAGAGGTTGCTTCAAATAAATAGCTAATCAAGCCACCACTTATAATTGGTAACAGGAATATATTTTCAGACTACTGTACCATACCCCAAAACAGATCCAACAATTAAATATTTTAATAGAGGAAGACAACTTAAAATTAACGCCAACAGTTATATTAATCCCGTTAATAAGGTTATTGAAGACTATATGATTACAAATTCTTGAATAAGTAATAAAGCATTTAAAATTCTAATATGTATTATATTCAAAGAAAGACCCAACTTATCTGCGTAAATTTATTGAATCGGTATCTTCCAACAATTTATCTCACAGTAAGAAAAAGGTTAATATCATCACTCATCAGCAAAAATAAAGAGCTGACAGTTACTCAAATTTTCTGGAATACCATTTATAAAGATAGCAAATAAAAGTAGTGTCAAATAAGTAATAACCAAGGAAGTAATCATATTGCACACCATTAATTGGTGGTGTTCTCAGAACTATTTCTAAGATAAAATGTACATTTTTTATAGTTCCTTAATATAAGCACTAAAAACTATAAGTATTGAGTACTTATGCATTAATCAAATGTTTGTTACATACTTCTTCTTTTGATTTGTAACATGGAGGTGAAGTATTTGGACAAAACTGTAACTCTGATGGTATGGACTGCAAAAAAAAATAAAAGTAGGTTTCAATTAATACTAATTTAATGTTTTAAAACAAAAAGGAATCCATGATAATCATTAAATAATCATAATAACAATATAAACATTAAATACCTACATACATTTTCTCATTTTTTGTTTTATTTGACCTTTGAGATATATACTCCTTTTTTAAAGAGAACATACGACTTTTGCACATGACAAATGATTCGATTGGTGAGTCGAGAACCACGTGATCAAGCTAACAATGGGAAATTGGTGGGGGATGCGTGCCACCGGATATAAATTGGTCAAAGGCCGGTATGTTCTCTTTTGTAAAGGAGTTTAGTATAATATTAATTATTTTAAAGTAATAATGTATAACTTACATGATGAGATATAAAACAGGAGAGTGGTCCAATTTCTGCAAACATTCCTACTTTGTTAAGTTGCGTAACTACAGCTTCCAAAACTTCACCTTTAAAGGGTCGGAAAACAATAGCTTTATATTTTACGGTGTATACAACAAATCCTTGACCAGGCAGAATTAATCCACAACCAATATTATCAATATGGGTTACAGCAATTACAAATCCATACCTTGAAAGTATAAAATTAATGAAATAAAACATTTAAGTGACTTTTAATTACTTATAAAGTTATAACTTATAACCTATAAGATTATAAATGTACTATTTTGTGCCTATCCTTCCTTCTGATTCTACAAAAAATATATTTAGCCCTGTTTTCAAAGTACAAATCATAGCTGAGCAGCTTCTTCACTTTTTAACCTCCAAGCATAAGACATGTTATAGAAAGACGGAAAATTAAATATGATAAGGTAGAGCTTGTTACGAAGATTGGCGCTATTAAGCTATGTATTGGTTGTCTTCGAAACAGTGCCATTTCTCTCATTTTTATGATAAAATTCATGCTATCTTTCTTAATCGACTTGGCACGACGACGACTCCCAGTCCTCAGGACAAATGTTCCATCTATTTCTATAATGATGTTTATAGATTCTTAAAACTGAATATAAAAATTCAGTCAAACATTAGGAAAATTATGTTGTATTCTAATATATGATTAGGAGTGCCAAAGTGTGACAGTTTTTCAAATGTATGAAGTTATTACGTTTCATTCACTTATTTAATTTAGAGAACAATAAAAGAGCAGTTTAAAAATTACTCACTTTCCAGTACAAGTGCCTTCAACTTCACGATACAACTTTTGTTTTACTGTGTCTAATAACTGTGGACCAAAGTACCGAGGATGGAGCAGTACATCGTGTTCTAGTGCGATCTAAATAAAAATATGCATACAATTTAGGTATTCCCTCAACGTGTTTAGTGAACTTACATGATAGAACATTTTGTATTTTTGCCGTTCAAATTCAAAATTGCTATTTACACGACCGATGTGAAACTATAGATAACTTATGTAACTTATCACAAATATTAAATAATGATACCTATACCACAGAATAACTATTCTGTGCCTATACAACAATTTTAAAATTAATATTTATTGGCCCAAATAATTTTGAATTTACGCAACCATAAACATGTTTAAACACTAAACTATAAATTAACACAGCTCTATAAAAATCATGACAAAATGATAATAATTGTAAAAAATTCGTTGTGAAAACCTTAGATATAGGTATATGATCTAAGTGAAAAACTGTAAACAATAAACTAAACACCGCTTTGAGTGACTTATCAACTAAAGTAATAAAATATGTTTTTATTTACAACCTCTTTGAATACAATTTATATATTATTTTGGGTTTTAAACACGATAGTACTATCTTTAATCGTGGACTCAGATAATCAATTAATATTTAATTTTAACCATATTTACTTAATTTTAATAATATTCCTGAATTCGTGAATCGTGATTAAAATTGAATTATCCTTACATAGTTACATCCATGACAAAATAAAATAATTTATTTTGTCATTGTTACATCTAAATTAAGTTATTGTAATAATACGAATATTTAATTTAATTTTTTTCATAATTTCGTGATTTAACTTAGTTGACTTTAAGTAAATACAATATACTCACAGAAAAAAGATTAAATATACGTCTTCATAATAGATTATTATTTATGATATATCGTAAATTCTTTACAAGGCAATCTGAATCATCCAACTATTGTTTATAAATAATTATATTGCATATTCAGAACCATATCTATAATGAATCCTATTCAAATATCAAATATGAGACAAAAAACAAGTATACTTGATAAGTCAATTAGCAAAGGTAAAGGTGAAATAAACATGAACTGTTTTGCATTGATGTTTTCTGAACTGGTACAGTACTGTCAGGGGAAGGCACACACAGTTAATGAGTTACAAATGAGGTAGGTACTTAAGGATTTAAGTTTAGTTTTATTATTCATTTTACAAATTAAATTATTTTTTTTAGGTTGTCTGACTTAGGACAAGAAGTCGGTACCAAATTGATTGATTTACATTTCCTACGTGAAAAAAACAGCAAACGCGAGATAAAATTATTGAATATGCTGTTGTTTATTAAATCTACATTCTGGAAAGTATGATGGCCAAGTTTTTAACATTTACTCCTTTTACTCTTTTTGCTTGAATTGAAAAATATGCATGAACTATTTGCGTTCCCAAAGACGACTTGTACCTATGCCATTAATAAAAACAAGCAGGGGTGGGTTGAAATTATTTTTTTTCAATGAGGTGAACCAAATTAGGCAATTTTTCCAATTCAAGTACTGAATTCAAGTTGGTTATTGAAAGCAATTAGGTTACATAACTATTGAATTTTCAGAGTTTCTTTGGTCGTGAAGCTGACAAATTGGAACATTCAAATGATGATGATTCTACATATTATATAATTGAAAAAGAACCATTAGTAAATAAATTCATTTCAGTTCCTAAGGATAAAGGCAATTTGAACTGTGCTGTATTTGTTGGAGGCATAATTGAAGGAATACTAAATTCATCTGGCTTTGTAAGTACTAATTATAGGTATTTACTGTTACTGTGTTACTAGTGTCAGCACTTTACAGTTATCTAATCATCTTGTGATATTCATCATTAATATAAATTTATATTAATTCATTACGTCATACAAAATTGAAACATTTGGATGAATAGATAGCTTCAAATATTGTTATCTTTGGCAACATTACATACACAAATGTTTTATGCCTTAAATTCTCATTTTATGATTTTATTTAGGTAATATAAATAATTACTAATTTTGTCCTCAAAGGTTTTCCTTTATTTTAAAAGGTAAAAAAATATTTTTACCATGTATCTTTGACCTTTGTACAAATAAGAAAGTTGAGAAGCCTCACCAATATCGCCCACACCTACAAGTTAAAATTAACTACATATTTGTAAAACTGAACGCACATTTAATATATGTTTGATGGAGATAACACTTGTCGATGTGACATTCTCTTAAAAATAATTATCCTCTTCTTTTCAACTTAATTTTAAAATGCAATATTCTAAATACAAAAGTTATTTAAATTATTACCTAAATAGTAAATAGCTAAATTCTTTAGCACAATGTCGGTCGTATGTTAAAATGTTCAATAGCAACATGAGGAAAACTGATTTTTCTACCTTCAAGTTTGTCCCTCTTAAAATTAGGAATAGAAATGAAAAGATAAGATGTTGAATAGTTATAATTTTCCAACTTCTTATCGATAATCAATATGTCATACTTGTAATTGTACGTTCCAAATATCAATTAATAATAAAACCGATTGTAGACGCAACATAGAATTATCTTGTTTTATTTATCTATATTTTTATATAGTTATATCAGTTTCTTGTTAACAAAATGGCTAAAATGTATATTGTTTCTTGATCAAATAACTATCCTTCTAATTGTGTGTTATTGTTTTATAGAATGCTAAAGTCACTGCACATTGGCACAAAGGTACTACTTACATGGTAAAATTTGAAGATCACGTTATAACAAGAGACAAACAAATGGATGAACGTTAATGTTATTAAATCAAAGATCTATTTTTGTTTTGCTGTTATCTGTACGATGTATATAAATTTGTTGTAAATTAAACATTTTCTTCCAAAGTAAACTGAATACAATATAAACATTCAACTAAATAAAGAACATTTTCAGTATCTTTATTTAACATGATTCCTTAATTATAATTCTTTTTATATGAAATTAATCTTAAATAATAATCAAAACATTTAACCTAAATCTAAGAAGCATCTCTAAAAATAATCAAAAATTGTATTCAAGATGAACTTGGTTTTTCTGCTTTTGGGCTGCGCAGTTTGTATAATAGATATCCAACAGCGATGGTTCCATAGGTTGCACATACAATCTGTAACAAATAAATAATGTCTTGGTTTACTTTTTGTTATTTCAAATGTTACATCATAAACACATTGGCATATTGTATTATTGCCTAATTACAGTGGTAGTGATGTACTCAGAAATTTTATTTTGATGATGGAGGGGAAGAGTTAAGGCAAATACAAAATTATGGTTTGTAATTTGTATATATAAATAGATTATTATTAGTTGTTAATTGTTATGTAGATCTGTGGATGACAAAAAATATGAAACAAGGACACCCAATGTGAACAATTATCACTTGTTACTAGATGTTATAATATATAAATAAATACTATAATACATAAATAATAATATTTTTTTAAAAAACAAGTAAAATTATACTAATACTAATATATATCTTAGTTTTAGTTCAATCCTGATTTTATAAAAATAATAATATCTAAATTATTTTTTTTGGAATACTTTTTAGCATTAGAATTTTAGCTATAATAATGATTTCTTATTTTAAAACACAAAACTTATATAAGATTTTACAATGTCAACATACAATTTTAATTTGTTACAGTAGTAGTTACATTGATTTATTACTCCTACTTAATCAACAATAATAAGTAGTCATTGGTTCACACTGTCACAGCTATATTAATTTTAATTGATAAACATAGACTTGTCTCTTATGGGGAATAATGTTGTACATACAATTTTTCTGAGTAGTAAGGACTGAATTGTTTTTAATTTATATTCTATTATAATGATAATAAATCTATAGGTAAGTATAATTATATTATAATGTTTTAAGGAATTTAATAGGAATTTTTTATGTATTCTACATTTATTCTATGTTATGTAGTTAATTACTTATGAACAGGGCTTGGAATTTTATGCATTTGCATATTTCTTAAGAAGCTGCATGTTAAAAATCTGATTTGTTAAAAGTTGTTTTATAGTAGGTATATAGTCCAAATACAAAAATGTTTGTTGCATATTTTTGCATATTCGACTAAGTTTACATGATTTTGCATATTTAAAGATTTTAAGTATATTGATGCATATGTTATAGATTTGAAAAAAATGAAAGATAAAGACCTGTCACAGACCGTATATTTTGTATACGCCCAGTATTTCGAACCGGTGAAAATCACATACATTGTTATTGTCGTTGTAATCATTTGCTGTACTAGATACATTCAAATTTTTATTTAGGACTGTAAATTATAGGAGCAACTAAGGCTACATTTTACGGGATGCTAAAATTATGTATAATTTTCTCACTGTCCCCCTACACCACCAAACATAATTTTTAGTGCATATGTATGCACATAATTTGTTATTTTTTAGAGCATAAAAAGCAGAGCCCTGCTTATGAATATTAATAGTTCAATGTATTACCTTGATTATTACTTTTTAAGGTTTATAATTCTTAGGCCATTAGATATAAAATAATATTATTCTTACCAAAGTACACTAAAAACTATTTGAATAGGTGTGATCAATATTAAGGTGAACTGTAAAACTAGCTAATGGTCAAAGTTCTGTTCCTTACCTTTATCTAACATTTTAAATTAATTTCTTTATTAAACAAATAAAAATAATTTAAGGATAATTATAACCATAAGTAAATATCAATTGCAATATCAAAACACAGACTTGCTGAAATGCCAACAATATTTAAATATTTATCATTGCCATGATCTATGAAAAGTATTCTGGTGGACTATAAGTATTTTCCCAAATGTTTGTAATTTGTATATTTCTATGATTTATATTCTTACTATATAATATGGTATACATTTTTCCCCTCTACTTTTGATTTTTTATTCTTATTATTATATACAGTTTTAGGTTTTAAGTTAAATGATTTTAAATATTATAATTATTTATATTATTATAATATAAAATTCACATAAACGGTCACATTATAAATTGGCATTGGAATAATTTCTGTAATAATATATTATTATTATATGCCAAAATATGTCTACCTACTGTAAAATTAGCTAACTTCAAAACCCATGAACCAATTTTATTCACAGCATTGTTATCAAAAGACATTATATATTTTTAAGTGCTAAATACCTGTGATATTAGTAATTACTGTATTATCATTACAAAAAAACCTTACGAAATTGTTGAGTGAAAATAATTAATGCGACCACTACTAAAATGTGTCTCATAATTGTGCAGTTGGATACTTCAATCCATTATACCAAAATAGCAGTATAGAATTTCTTCAGAAAGATCAACCCATGACCTTGAATTGTCATTGACTTGTTTACAAAAATTACTATTAATTTAATTAGTACTTACGTTAACCCGTCCCTTGGTCGTAAGAGTGTTGAAGTATTTGCCGACGCCGGTCAACTTTGCGATTTCGGCTGGGTCTCCTTCTTCATGTGCCATTCTGAAACAGCCAAGTGCCCAATAACGAGTAATTAATACGAAAATACTTTGGAAGTTCAGAGGTGAAAATTAATCACGATGGAGGATATAGTGGTTGTTTCCATGACGAGGCAAGCAAATATGACGAATCGGCTTTAATATTTGGGTGTACTTACTTTTCTTAGTGTAGTTAAGACCTCACAAACGAACAGGATTGCAGAATTTGATTGACAAAACACGCACGAGAGCTGGGAGTACTTCTTGGGAGTTTAGAAGTCGATTTCCTTATCAATATAAAATATTGCGACGAGTGTAGAAACTATTATATAGAAGACACTGTGTGACAGAGTGTAAAGAGGAAAGTCGGCGGCCACTGAAGTGATGGGGACTGTGGTGGGGACGACCGGGAACAGAAAAAAATGGTGGACCGACGAGATAACAGCAAATCATATGCGTACAGTGCTATCAACATATTCTTGGTTTTGTAGTATTGTAAACGGTTCTGTTCAAACATGGTTCAAACTCTAGAACAATTTCAAACCATATATCAATAAACATTTAGGTCTATGGTTATAATTTATATTTGAATTCAAATAATTCAATGAATTATTGCATACGAAAAAAACGATTTTAAGTGGAGACGTTGTGTCATCCTAGCTTACGTCTTGTATAGTCAAATTTAATAGTTAAAAAATAAATTAATAAAAATCGAAAATTTCTCAATATCTTATTAAGAGACCTACGAAACTCCCTAGACGAATATTATTCCTATGGTTCTCAAAGTGGAAACTAACACTAAAGACTAAACCCAACCAATTCGAAGCAAAAATATTTACCCAAAGAAAATACATAAATCCGACCTTGATACAAATTAACAACCAAAAAACCCAATGAACTCACAGATGACTCAGTGAAATATCTGAGACTACCTACAACCTATACCTAGATGAAAAATTAAGCATATAGGTATAAATAAAAATTAAACCAAGGGTACACGCCGTAATCTTGATAACTACTCTTCCGATTTACTTGAAATTCGACATAGATACTCAGCCATATATTTCCCATTAGACGCAAGATATATTATATATCTTAATATTTTTTTTATATATTTAAAAATCTTAAGAGGACGCTACCCAGAGCCACATTTAGAAATTTTGCAAAACAAAATTGGAGCCCCCTAAGCCCCCATGAAAAAAATTGCTGTCCCCCTAAGGGGCCCACCAACGGAAAATATGGGAGATAGATACTCATTAACCTTTTAGATTTTTAGCACAGAAAAGAATATATTTTGTTTTACAATGTGTGCTTTTTTTAAAAATATTGTTTAGTAATTGCTGGATCCTCTCTCCGCAAAGATACATTTGAATTTTGAATTTATGTCACTTAAACCTTGCTTATAGTTCATTAAATAAGTTGTTTTTTTTTAAACATATTTAATTCGGTTGTAGCTAGGTTAGGTACTTTATGAATAAATAAAATAAAATTATATAAAAGTATAAAACTATGCAAATTAATATTAATTAAAAAAATGTCAAACAGCATAATACTATATATATAATATTATTATACTAAATTATATTATAAAATACTGTTATTGAAAATAATTAAAATTATACAATTTTAGTCAAAAGTCAAAAGTAAACATATTTCTGACCACAAAATTTTGGCGCCCGGGGCAGTTGTACCCAGCCCGGCAGCCCCCCCTAAATGTGGACCTGACGCTACCCATACATTTGTTGTCTCTTAGACATCTTACACACGCACGCCATAGCAAATTGTTGTTGCAAATTGCTATTAAATAGTGTACTGCTGTCTGCTAGTTTTGATACTAAAGTGAATTGGACTATTATACAACTTTAAGGTAAGAAATGTGCTTAAGCGTCGCAGATTTTTCGAAATTTTCATTTTCTAGCAAGATATGGGTATGTGATATATTAAAAATGCTCATATCTGGCTTGGAAATTAAAATATCGAATAAAAGCCAACGCTTCAGCACAGATAATGTTATTATCAAAAAAATTGATAATAGGTCAAATCAATCAATTAATATCAAAACTAACAGCACGCTATTGAAACTAGTGAATGAAAATTTGCTATGTCGTACACTCGTACGTGTGTAAGACGGAGACAACAAATATCTCTCATAAAATACATGACATTTGATATTAGAATGAATATATCGCTCAGTATAGGATTGATATTTATTATACATAATTTTTTTTATATTATTTAAAAAGATGGTATGGTGGTGGGGGCAGGGGGGTCAATAACTATTATATTGAACGAGTGATTTGGACTCTATTTTCAGGGATGGAAAACGATTTTAATTTTTACATAATAACTATAATATGTATATAATGAATACAAGGCTCCTGATTATATTGTTATTTGTTACAAACGCAGTTGAAAAACTTTGAAAATACATATTCAGAGTAAAATTTTTCAACTGATATTGTAACAATATATCAGGAGCCTTGTATTAAATTTTTACACTTTTTGGCCCAACCGATATAACTTTATTGATATTTATAGAAAAAAAAACTAAAATAATTGAAAACTCAAAATGTCCTTAAACAGTTCAAAACAAGTCAAAATATTTTGAAAATTATATGATGTATAGGAGTTATTGATGAAATAAACATATGAAACAAATTTCAAGTATCTACGGTTTTTTGTTTTAGAATTACAACTAAATATGAAAATTGCTACATGAGAAATCGAGTGAATATCCAATGTTGTAAAAATTTGAACTTATAATGCTCATAAAAGTTAAATTTGATTTGATTGTAGACATTTATGTTTTTGATAAAATTAGACAAACTTATGAGGAATCTTGTATTACATTTTCAAATCTTGGATTTAAAAAAAAAGTTTGTTATGAACTCTTAACTCAAAATACTTTTTGTCGTGATTTTTCCGTATTGTGTCAAGATTTGAACTTTAAATGCTTATAAAAAACTGTGACCAAGGATTTTTAATCTGTCTTTGAAATAATGTATTAGAAGCCTTCTATTAAATTTTCAAGCTTTTTTACCCAACAAATAAAATTGTATTGATATTTATAGAATAAAAAACTAAAAACATTGGAAACTGAAAATGTCCGTCAACAGCTCAAAATATATAAAAGAATTATAAGAATAAAAACAAATATTATCAATATTTTGTAGAAGTGAAGTATAAAAGTGGGTTCTGAATTATAGATGGGCCTATGCACGGCGTCGTTCGTCGGTAGTACACAAGTGCCGAGAGTCTAGTTGGGTTTCGTTAGGTTTAGTGAGGTTTTGGTCGGTATTATTATTTAAATTTAAATAATTTCGATAACGGCAGAGCCATCTAACGCCGCCGTATTATGTTTAACACTAAGTCGTGCTTGAAGAATTCTCCTTCGCAGCTGCTTAATTTCCTAGTAGATAGCGTTGTCATATACGATTTACAACACGGACATCTCCAAGACTCCAAGACACTGCAATTTTTTTTTTTGCAAATGGCTGTGTAGCAGAATTTTATGTTTTATGCCAAGTAGACTTGTATTGTAGTTTGAAGATTTTTGTATTCATTTTTATGTCAAAACGTTCAAAACCTATCTGTTTTTCAATACACAATTTGTAATTTTTAATATTTTTTTATACAATGAAATTTTATTTAAACCACTATAAAATGTTCAACCTTTTTTTATTTTTTATTTTTGTATCTGTCATCACCTTTTAGGACAGTAAAAATGCTTGGATTTTCTTCAACAATATCTTTTCTGATAGGAAAGTGAATCTAGTTGGTAGGTACTTTGAGGGGGTCAAACATTTCCCAGTAGTGTTCAAAAGCTTAGTGAAAAACAAAAGAACAATTTAAGAAAATTGGGAAATTTTACACAAAAATCTGTTTTCGAGAAAATTGATTTTGGTTCTTGGTGCAACTCTTAAACGAATTACCGTAGGTACATGAAATTTTGACCGAATGTTTGTATTACCATTTTCTGTACACCATAACATTTTCCAAATATTTTGACTTATTTGACTGTTTACGGACATTTTCAGTTTCCATTTTTTTTAGTTTTTTTTCTATAAATATTAATAAAATTTTAGTTGTTGCTTAAAAAAGCTTGAAAATTTAATAGAATTCTCCTAGTATATTGTTTCAAAGGCAGATGAAAAAAATTTAAAACCCATAGTCACAATTTTTAATTATAAGCATGACAAAATACGTAAAAATGACGAAAATTTGCAAATTATTTTGAATTAGAAATTCATAAAAATTTGAAAAATTATCTTGAGTTAGAAATTCATAAAAATTTTTCTTTTTAAATCTAAGATTTGAAAATGTAATACAAGATTATTCATAAGTTTGTTTATCTTTATCAGTTCATAATTTTACAATATTGGATAATCATTCTATTTCTCATGAAGTGATTTTGTTATTTTGTTGTTATTCAAAATAGAATTACTGTAAATACATGAAAATTATACTGAATGCTTATATTTTCATTTTCTATACACCAACAAATTTTGAAAATATTTTGACTCTTTTTGAGCTGTTACGGACATTGTCAGTTTTCAATTTTTCTGGTTTTTTTTTCTACAAGTGTCAATAAAATATAAAATTTTGTATTGGGTAAAAAAGCGTGAAAATTTAATGCAAGGCTCCTGATATATTGTACAATAGCAGTTGAAAAACTTGGAAAATATATCCACAATTTTTTTATAAGCATTTAAAGTTCGAATTTTGACAAAATGCCTTAAATTTAAAATTTAATAATTATTTTTAGTTAAAAATGTATAAATTACTTTATTCACGATAATATCATCAAATATACTTAGTACTTAATATCATAGATTGACTGACCGTTTTCGCTCAGAATCGTCTTTCTTATACAATGATATTTTATCATTGAATTCAAATTGAACACCATCATAGGCGTGCGCAGACTCCGGTTTCAGGG